>JAYJMB010011712.1:0-48237 GCA_036873735.1 Pouteria campechiana
TAAGGGATCGTAGTTATCCCATGAATGTAAATAGTAATATATGCATATATGTTATGTATATGTGTGATTTGGGATAAATGATTATCCCAGAGCATATAGTTTACTTTAGAATGTGCAATTAATGTGATATTCTTTATGTTATGACATGTTGAGATGTTGTATTAAGTTTGAAAACATATCTATTTGTATTGGTGTGTGGGATACCTTATAGATCCCTATTTACTTGGATGGATGAGATTTTGTTGATTTTCGTCGAATTATTGATTGCCACGCAGTCTACTTACGAAGTCTATTTAGACTCACCCTCGTTTTATTTTTTTAGTTAACAGGTCAAGTCCAGAAGAAGCAAGATTGGTAAGAAAGTATAATAGTTGAATTTGTATTTTTGCTGTATGGTAATTGGGCAATTCCCATCTTATGTATATTGAAATTATAATTAATTTATGTCTCATAATATATAATTGTAATTTATAGTCATATCAATGTAATATTCCAATGTGAGGTGTATGGTGTATTTGGATTGAAAATTGTATGATAGTGTGGTGGATTCATTGTCATAATGATGCAGCCGCAGTCCTATGGGAGCCTGTGGAGTTATAAGGATGTTGTGTGGATGACTGGAAAAATATTGGAGTGTATGATTTTCACTTTAATGAATTATAATGAAAATAAATGTATCATAATATGTGATGAATAGTTATACCTAGGTGGACAACCCTATTTTCAAGGTTGACTGTCCAATTTTCTGTAGAAATTAGGTCAATATATATATATATATCAAAGCAACCCACACTGGAGGTGGGAAAATCATGGTTTGATCATGTGGATTTATGGTGTAAAATGGAGTAACGACCCTAGGAGGGTGGGGCATTATAGAAAGATTGGTCAGTAAAACTGGATGATGCACTTTGGGCATATAGGACTGCATTCAAAACACCCATTGGGATGTCTCCTTTTAAGCTAGTATTTGTAAAAGCTTATCATTTACCTGATGAATTAGAACATAGAAAGTTGTAGAAACTTTTCTTATGTTTCCAAAACATCTTTAATCATCTCAATCGGAGGTTGGATGAGAGAGTTATGCCCAAAATATAGATTGATGTTGAAGTTGTACAAAATTATCTAATTGCCTTCTTTTTGCACTTAACACCTCCATTTGTCTCCTAAATCAAAATATAAAAATAATGAGTATATTTAGGAATCAAATAAGTATAAAATTCTAAATATTAAGAGAATAAAATATGATATTTTGCATTATCATCAGTGGTCTAGACCGTTCACTATAAACAAAGTTTTCCCCCGTGCAACAATGGAGCTAAGGATGCATGATGGATGGACATTTCAAGTGAATGACCAATGAATTAAGTAGTACTTTGAACTCAAGAGGAGGAATGGAAACATGATCTACTTAAAAGATGAAGAATGAGCGTGGCAAGAATCAAGCTAATTACTATAAACAAAGCGCTTCTTAGGAGGCCATCCAAGATATTAAACTTTTCGTTTCTTTATACTTTTCAAAATTAGTCATTTAATGCACATTATAACTATAGTATCTTAGCATCATTCTTAAGTTGTCACTTTTTGATTAGTTTACTTATTTGTTTCATAACTTGATTTGTTTATTCATGTTGGCAGAATGAAGCATAATAATTAAAGGTTAAATGAGCAAGGAGCATGCATATCCACTTGAGACTAATGAAATGGGCGCCATGGTGCCATAAGGCAGCACCACGATTCCACTTCCATTTTAAATGAGGCAACCATTCATGCTCCCCTTTACATGTGCCTTGTGTTTTCCTTTTGTCCCTTCCCCTTCCAATGCCCCTTCTTTTCCCAAAAATCACAACCCCTCACATAATTCCCAAACACCACATCTCTCCCACCCTAATCCCTACTTAATCAACTTCTTCAACGCATCAATACATCCAAAGCATGCCCAACAGTCATCTTTTTCAACCATTCTCAACTATTTGAATCCAACGTTGGAGAAGGAACTCAATGAAATCAAGTGAAAATTGTTCTTATGTGCTACATTTTCTTGGTTGAAGTATTTTTGGGTGGATTCCATTGAAGTGAAAGAGAATGTGTGAATTGGGAGAAGGATTTTTATAGTGCACAACAATTGTTTGAAGAATTACCCGAACCAAAGTAATTAAGTGGCATTGGGGAGATTTCATTATGCCAATTGTTTCAAGTGGAGTTAAGTGAAGATTAATGGTGTGGTGCAATGTAATTGGGGAACTAATTTGGTGTGAATTTGGTGAAGATTGGTAGTGCCTATCATATGTTTGTCAAATTGTTTGAGTGAAGGGAAGTTGTTGTTTTCCTTGCTTGGGAGCTTCTATTTCCAACATTAGTGATTGGCACTATGTGGGAAGATTTGTGTTGCGTTGAAATAGTTGGAATTGTTTTGGGGTAGCATGTATAGCTATGCTAGGGTGGTTGTGATCATCTAAGAATTAGCCCTCCAAAGAAGGCTATAGCTGTTGGAACATCAAAGAGGAAGAGAAGTGCAGACCACAACCCTCAAACTGAGCTAATGTTTGTGAATGAAAATGTGGCCAAAAATTTTTAGAAGTCTATTGTTGGTAGGAAATGCATTCCTAAAAGGGGATTTGAGACTACTTATGGAATCATAGATGACATTATTACCAAGAGAGATTGGGAGAAATTTGCATCATGAGTTTTATGCAAATGCATGGGAGCAGCATTTGGCCAATCCTAAAAGACTAAAAATGCTTGTGAGGGGAATGATGGTGCCATTTGATCGATCATCCATCAATCAAATTTATGGTCTTTAAGACATTAAGGAGGAGGAATACTCGGTATGGGTAGAGTAGGGACCTTATTACAAAGCGGTGATTAATATCCTTGCCAAACTGGGAACCTAGTGGAAGAGGAAACACTACAAAGTTTTTCATTTTCCAATGGGGTAAACTCATAGCTGAGATTAGAGTTTGGCACTAGTTCATTTCTAAAAAGTTGATGCCAATAAACAATTCCTCTGATGTCACGTAGAAAAGAGCACTCCTCAACTACGCTATCTAGACAAGGCTATCTATTCATGTGGGAAGAGTAATTGAGGGTTCCATAATCTCTTTCATTTTAGGATGACCAATGGGAAGATTTGGACATCCATCCCTCATTTATGAGCTATGCTTGTAAGCAGGGGTGGCTACAAGTGCTTCTGAGGAGCTCCAGCATCTAATGATCTCATAATCTACCATATTTTAATACCTAAATTAACAAGTTTTGGATCTTCATTTAACATGATTTTAGTGGATTATAATCACGTTTGATTAATTATTGCACTTAATGGAGTTAGTTGGTGTTTCAGGTATCAAAACATGTCAGAAAGGAGCTGAATATGAAAATGCATCACTTAGAGGCAATTAATGATACTTATTAAGACTGATTTAGGAAAAGTGTTGAACATATAAGTTTCATCCCTTCAAGTTAGCTATCCAAAAATTTAAGAATCACAGGATTTGGAGATCAAATGTGGCAATTATAGCCAAAACACTACAACTATCTTAGACTTCAGACCTGCTTAATATGCCAAATACATCACTTGTAAAATATTTTTGGCATAGATATACGATTATTTGTAGAAAGTGATAAACATCTAAGCTGTATCCCTTGATATTATATTTCAAAATAATCAAGAATCACATAATTCAGATATATTATGCAAAAGATATCCTCAAAATACTAAACCTATCGCTAGTGAACAATGAGTTGGGAAAATGACGCAAGAAAGTTGTGGGCAGCAGCTTTAGCACCATGACACACCTATGTGGAGCATGTGAAGCATTATAAATTTAACCCTAAAGAGAAATTATGGAGGAGGACTTTTGGGAGGGATGGTTTTCAGTTTTTTGGAGGCTTTTGGAGAGGAAACAAGAGGGGAATGAAGGAGAGAAGGAGAATTAGAGGAGAAGGACTTCAAGATGGTGCAAAAATAGAGGAAGATCATTAACTCAAAGTTTTATCTTTCTTTCTTGTTATTCCTTTAACATTTGAATCATGTTTAGAATGCTTGGAATTATTTTTGTTATCATTATGAGCAGCTAAACTCCTCTTCCCAGAGGAGAGATGGATCTAATGTGGATATTATGGTGCGATTGATGAGTTATATTATTCGGAGTTTTATTCGTTTATTTGTGATGTCTTATTCTTATTGCTTTCAATTTATTAGATATTTATTGAATGAAAGTATATATTTGGGATTTGACACTTAGGAGAGGTAATCTTGAATAGGATCTAGGTATTATAACATGAAATTCTAGATAAATTGAGAGAGCTTTTAGGTTTTGTGAAATCATTTGAAAGAAGCACAAATCTAAATGCATTTTTAATCTCCCAATTTTTATAGGGATATCAAAATTGGGATATTGAGAATAGATACTTGGCTCGGCACTTGGGAGAGGGAGTTGAGTGAAGTAATTCTTGATTTATAAACCAATAGAATAATCAATGTTTAATGAGTGGAAAACACCATGATTAAAGCATAAGTGAAATCAATCCTCTAGATCTTTCCTACTTAGATTATTTCTCATCAAAGATTGTTATTTCCATTTCTTATTCATTTTCTTATTTCTTAACTTCTCTAAATAAAATTAGGATTATTTTCCATGATAGCTAGTGATTAATTAGAATTTGCGATCCCTCTGGAGACGATACTTACTCATCATTATATTACAAAACTTGATGCCATACACTTGCGGTATAATTTAAACTGAACAAGTTTTTTGTGTTGTACCTGAGGACTATAATTATTTTGATTTTTCACTAATATTGTCACAAGATAATCCTAGTCTTAATTTAAAATTTTATTTTTCATTGTAAGTCTTATTTTTCACTATACTATAAATTCCATTTTCTTTTATTTATATTTGATTCAATTTATATTGGTCTCTTGATAGTGTATGAAAAATTCTAGAGCTTGTGATTTTGCTCCTTTGATCGAGAGATCAAAAGAGCACCGCAAGAAATTAGGTGAGCAAAGCTAGTCAAATCCAGCACAATGGTAGAACTAGAACAAAACCAGCAGGCAAATCAAAACCAATAAAGACCAATGAAAGACTACTTCAAGCTAATGATTAATGAGAATTATTTAGGCATCACTCATCCAGTGAATAATGCTAATAATTTTGAGTTGAAGCTGGCATTGATAAATATGGTCTAGCAAACTAGTTTGGGGGTTCTCCTAATGAAGACCCAAACATTCATTTGGCAATGTTCCAAGAGATCAGTGACACTATAAAGAGGAATGGAGTCCTAGATGATGCCATTAAGTTAAGCCTATTCCCATTCTCATTGAGAGACAAGGCAAGAGGCTAGTTGTAGAGTTTAAAACTAGGGAGTATAACAACATGGGATGAGAAGGTAGAGAAATTCTTATCAAAATTCTTTCCTCTAGCCAAGACTTCTCAACTTTGAAGCAAGATAGGCCAATTTAGATAAATGGACTTTGAACCACTCTACGAATGTTGGGAGAGGTTCAAGGACTTGCTTAGAAGATGTTTGTAGCATGGGTTCCCTAACTAGATTTAGATGTAGTTATTTTATAATGGACTGAATGGCCAAACAAGGACAATAGTCAATGCCATATTAGGAGGCTCATTGATGGCTAAGACTGCAGCTGATGCATAATCACTATTGGAAGATATGGCTTCCAATACATTCCAATGGCCAAATGAAAGGAATATGGTGAGGAAAGTCATAGGTTGTTATGAGGTGGATCCGATCATATCCCTTACTGCACAAATGTCCTCTTTGACGCACCAATTAGCCTTAGCGAATTTAGTATCTAATGGAGCATCTGTTGAAGGTGAGTCCTCTTCATGTTCTTTACCAATTGAATCCTACATGGCTTCAGACCCAACCAAATAAGAAGTGCAGTATGCTAACAACAGGGACTACAACAACTTCCAAGGGAACAACATGCTAAACTAATATTATTCAGGATGGAGAAATCAGGAAAATATGCCTTATGGAAATCCAAGGAACTCCATAGACCATCCTCCTGGGTTTCAACCTCCAACCAATCTCAACTAGCAGAGAAGAATCCATCTCTCGAAGACCTTATGAGCAACTTCATGAATGAGAGTTGAAATAAATTTTCTAGAAATGAAGCAAGACTTGATAATATTGAAACAACTATGGGAAACATTAATGCTTCCATCAAGCCTTTGGAAACGCAGATTAGGCAATTCTCAAGCTCTTTAAATAGTTCAAATAAGGACAATTTCCCAAGAAACACAAAGAAGAACCCAAGGGAGTATTGTAATGTTGTGATTTTAAGGAGCGAAAGAGAAGTAGAAGCCTAAAGGATGTAAGGAAAGCCACAACCTTCCTTAGAGATAGAAAGCCTAGATGCTACATAGGGAAAGAAAGAGGAAGAGAAGAAGCAAGCTGAAAGGGAATAATACAGACCAGGGAGGATTACATTCTATGATAATCCTTCAATCCTGAAACCCTAACTTCCTTTTCCACAAAGACTTTAGAAAAAGAAAATAGATGAATAGTTCAACAAGTTTCTTGTAATATTTAAAAAAATTCATATAAACTTTCCTTATGTAGAGGCTCTGGAGCAAGTGCCTAACTACACCTATTTTATGAAGGAAATCATGTTCAAGAAGAGGAAGTTGGAGGAATTTGAAATAGAGAAGTTGATGGAAGAATGCATTGTCATTCTGCAAAGGAAGCTTCCTTAAAAAATCAAAGATTTAGGGAGTTTTACTATCCCTTGCACAATTGGCAATTCCTCATTTAATAAGGCATTATGTGATTTAGGTGCATCAATTAACTTAATGCCTTTATCAATTGTTCAGAAACTTGGACTGGGAGAGGTAAAGCCCAATACCATCACACAACAATTGGCAATTAGTTCTTTGACATAATTTTGGGGAGTTATTGAAGACGTGCTAGTAAAGGTGGATAGATTTATCTTTTTAGTTGACTTTGTGGTGTTGGACATGGAGGAAGATCATGAAGTGCCTTTGATTCTGGGAAGGCCATTTCTTACAATGGGAAGAGTACTAATCAATGTCCAGGAAGGAGAACTGAATTTTTAGGATAAATGAAGAGGAGGTAAGGATTAGAATTTACCATGCTCTGGATTATCCAATTGAGAAGAGTACATGGAAAAGGATTGAGGTTTTGGATAATGATTATGTGACTTCTATTTTTCCTAATGTAAGTGTTCAAGATCTAGTGGAAAGTTGTGTTGCAATTTCTATTAGTCACGATATGACAGCTTCTAAGGAAGTCATGGAGCATTTCTTGACTATGTAGACATCTTCAAAAGAGAATGTTAGCAATAAGGTGGAAGCACTTGAAGAAGAATCATTCGTAGAGGAAGAAAAAGCTAATGTGGAATTGAAGCAAATGCCCAAATCTCTAAGGTATGCAATTGTTGGTAATGATTCATTTTTCTTGTGATTACTTCTTATTCTTTTACAAGTGGATAGGAAAAGAAGCGACTACATATTCATGATGAAAAAGTGAAGTTCAATATTTTCATGGAGTTGAAGCTTTCTAATGGGAGCAACGATTGTTTCAAGATTGATGTAGTGGATGTAAACATTCAAGACCTTTTAGAAAAGGCCATGAAAGCATTGGAAGTAGCATTGGTTGATATTTATGATTTATATGATGCTAAATTAATCAATAATGCTTATCAACTGGGTGCAATGGAAAAATTCCACAAGCCAACACCAAGATTCAAAGAGCTTGAGCATAAAAAAGCCAAAATCCACCTCAAAGATGTTGAGTAAAGAAGGAGACAGTTAAGCTAAAGACTATAAATTAGAACAATCTCTCATCCCTTCCCTCATAGGATTTTTAGTCTTTTCAATTTTGTTTTGATTTATCTTTTTGCTTTATGTTTTTTCTTAGGTATGTTTTAATTTTCTTGATGCAGATGATCCATTCAGAAAGCTGAGTAGACCATCAAAAATAGCCTTCCTACATCATCAGAGGAAAAAATGTCCCCACAAGGAAGTTTCTTTCCCCCTTATGCATTGTTTTTAACATTGAGGACAATGTTTGAGTTAAGTTTGGGGGTATTTGGGGATGTTCATTTAGTTTCATTTAGTTCCTGGAATTTTTTTAATATAGGTATAATGTTTTAGATGAGCTTCAATTTTGAACACTTAGCTAAGAAAATCTAAGAGTTAGTGAATCTCAATGAGTTGAATTAATTCTCTCTCGATGATCATTAACTTACGCTCAGTTTTTATTGCCCTTGTACAAGATTTAAAAGGATAGAAACTACCTTGTGATTGAATGATTCTAATAATAAGTCTTTAATCTTCATGAATGATGAAATTTTTATTAAGCATGTTATGTTATGATCATGTGAAGTGTATGTGCACTAGTTGATATTGTTGTGAATTTAGTGATATATTTTGATTGACATGAGCATGCTAGACCTTATTTGATTATCCCTCAAGATGAAATTCTAAATTACATGTCTACTTGGAGATGATTTAGACACTCTTTGATAAGTTTGAGCCTTTCAAGCTAACCTAATACATCACTGTCACTAGTCTCCCCATTGAGCCTTAATGAAGGAATGGCATATGCAAAGCACGTGAAAGAATACCAGTCAACTTTTCTTTCTTTAGCCTTATCATCTGAACCCTCTGAGCCTAAAAAATATATATAATGGACCTATTATGAAACATATACTATACACATGATTGTTAGAGAGGTATGAGTGAAGCAAAAGAAGATAATTTTGGGGGTATCGAAACAAAAATGCAAAAAGAAAAAAAGAAAAAGGACAAAAAGAAAGGAATCAGTAAGAATTCATCTTTCAATTGGGGGGATTACATCCCAATGAACTCAAAGGAAAATAAGTTTGTGGTGTGGTAGTAATATAGCCCATAAAAAGAAAGAGAAGAACAAATGAAAAGTAAAGAGTGTGAACTTTCATGTAAAAACTCATTTACAATCTCTTACTCTGTGAATCCTTATTCCTTTTCTTTTGTTAGGCCTCATTACAAGTTTAAGAAAGACCTATTAATCTAAGTAGATAAAATTTTCTACATTAGTGGAGGGGAATTATGAAAGTCAAGCCCATGGGTTGTTTTATGGAGATCATTAGAATCAATGAATTAAATGTTGTTGATTGAAAAGCATGCATGTAGATGAGATTAACAAAGCACACACACAATTTTACTTCATGAAAAGATTATTGAAGCATAAGCTTAATGAGATTAATTAGTAAGTGTTTTAAATGATTTATGAGTTATGTATACATATGTAATTTTTATGACATGTTCTTGATTGTTTAAGAGAGGTTATCCTGACTGATTCATGAATTGTGATTGTTGTTTTGCCTTGAGGACAATCAAATATTAAGTTTCAAAGTATTTGATGAGCTCATAATATACCAATTTATAGTACCTAAATTTAGATGTTTTGGATCTTTATTTAATATTATTTTAATTTATTATAATCACATTTGATTAAATATTTAACTTAATGGAGTTAGTTGGTGTTTCAGGTATCAAAACATGTCAAAAGAGAGCTAAATATTAAAATAAATCACTTTAAGGCCATTTTTGGTACTTATTGAGATTGATTTAGGAAATGTATTCAATATATAAGTTTTATCCCTTCAAGTTATCTATTTAACAAATCAAGAATCACAGCAGTTGAAGATCAAACGTGGAAGTTATGGCTAAAATACTGCAACTATCTCAAACTTAAGATCTGCTTAATATGCCAAGGGCATCAATTATAGACCATTTTTGGCATATATGTAAACTTATTTGAAGAAAGTATTAAATATAAAAGCTTTATCCCTTGAAACTATATTTCTAAATAATTAAAATCATATAATTTGAATACCGTATGAAAGATTTATGGTAGAAATACTTTACATATCTCTGGTGAATAGCGAGTTGGGCAAATATGCAAGGAAGTTATGGGTAGTAGCTTTGGCACCGTGATGTCATAAAGTTGTGGCAAAGCACCCGTGCAAAGCATGTGAAGTGTTATAACTTTAACCCTAAAGAGGAATTACAAAGGGGGACATTTGGGAGGCACATTTTTGGGTTTTTGGGAGGCTTTTGGAGAGGAAACAAGCGGGGAATGAAGGAGAGAAGAAGAATTGGAGGAGAAGGACTTCAAGATGACCCAAAGCTAGAGGAAGATCATCAACTCAGAGTTTTATCTTTCTTTCTTGTTCTTACTTTAACATTTGAATCATGTTTAGAATTCTTAGAATTATTTTTGTTATCATTAAGAGTAGCTAAACCCCTCTTTCTAGAGGAGAGATGGACCTTATGTGGATATTATAGTGTGATCGATGAGTTATATTATTGAGAGTTTTATTGGTTTATTTGTGATGTCTTATTCTTTATGCTTTCAATTTATTGGTCATTTAGTGAATGAATGTGTATTTGGGATTTGACACTTAAGACAAGTAATCTTGAATAGGATCTAGACATCATAACATGAAATTCTAGATAATTTGAGAGAGCTTTTCAGTTTTATGAAGTCATTTAAATGAATCACAAATCTAAATGCATTTTTAATCCATCAATTTTTTTAGGGATATCAAAATTGGGATATTGAGAATAGATACTTCGCTCGGTACTTGGGAGTGGGAGTTGAGTGAATTGGAATTCTTGATTTATAAACCAATATAACAATCAATGTTTAATGAGTTGAAAACACCACGATTGAAGCATAAGTGAAATCAATCCTCCAGAGCTTTCCTACTTAGATTACTTCTCACCAAAGCTTGTTATTTTCATTTCTTATTTCATTTCTTATTTCTTAACTATCCAGATAAAATTAGGATTATTTTCCATGATACTAGTGATTAATTAGAATTTGCAATCCTTGTGTGGACAATACTTTCTCATCATTATATTATAAAACTTGACATAGTACATTTGTGGTATAATTTACAGCAAATAGCCAATGATCACACATGTGGTCATTACATCTTTCAAGAAAAAGGGTGGTGCTAGTGATGAAGCTAGCATGACTTCTGCATCAAGTACTTCACGAAGGAGACAAGTTACACCCTCTCCCACAGTTGAATCCAAAGTTGCTAATCTACAGACTCAACTGAAAGAGATGCAAACATCCAATGAGTGATGGCAGGCCTCCATGACAAGGAGATTCGATCAATTGGTGTCCAAGCACAGATAACAATTTGGATTTATAGTAGAGTATACCAACGCACTCAATGCCATGTTCTAGAATTGTAGTATGTCTCATGGAGCTAGCTCTGTGGCCTTTTCTACACTGCCCACTTTTCCACCATAACCCCCAACTTCTGAATCTGAGGAGTCAAAGGATGAGCCATTGATTGAAAACTAATTCATTAGGGAAGTTCACATTTTAATTGTTTTATTTACACATTGAGGACAATGTCAACTTTAAGTTTGGGGTGGTGGTCTTGTGTTTATATACTACATGTTTATTTTACAAAATTCGTGTGTCTTGCATGTCTTGTTTTGCTGTATGTCTGTGTGTTTTGTTTTAGTATTCCTATTTTGTGTTTGCTTGTGGTTATATTTTTGGTTTATGCTTTAGTAAAAAAATGAGCATTAATCAAGGCATTGTAGGAGACCAATGATATGCAATGGATACTATAACAATGGCCTAGGAAGCAAATGATGCATGTCACCATATTCTATGTGCAAGCCCTGAATATTTATCTAATTTACTTTAGATTTCCTAAACACTTGATCACATAGCCATCTTTGTTTGGATTAATGGAGTACTTAGAAATAGTCTAGGTGACTAAGTATCCATAACTCATTTTGAAATCTAGAACTCATTTCAACTATCATTGGAGATGAAAATTAGGTGACATATCAATGAGAAAAGGATGTAAGCATTTCTTAATTAGTTAAGCCTTTTTAGTTAACCTAGTATATCAATATTACTAGTGTTCCCATTGATCATTCAACTTTTCTTCCTTTAGCCTTATCACCCAAAACTCTCTGAGCCTAAAAAACCATGATTAACCCGTTAAGAGATATAATATATGCATATGGTTGTTAGAAGTATGAGTGATGTAAAGGAAGATAAGTTTGGGGAGTAGAAAAGTGAAATGCCAAAAAGAAAAAGAAAAAGCAGAAGGATAAACAAGGACTTATATTTAATTTTGAGGAATCACATCTCCATGAACTGATAAGTTTGGGGAATGTTATAGCATTATAGCCCAAAGTTGAGGGGATCATATTCCAAAGAACTGAAAAGAGAATAAGTTTGAGAGTGTGATAATAATACAACCCACAAAAAGAAAATGAGAGTGAGAGAGTAAAACATCATGTCCATATCTATGGTAGTCTCTCTTAACTTGTGAACTCTGATTCATTTTCTTTGTTAGCTAAGCCCAAAGCCCAGTTACAAACACAACAAGCCTATTGATTCTTAGTGAAATGTGATAAGCTCATAATATATCATATTTTTTATATCTAAATTCACATGTTTATGATCTTCTTTTAATATTTTTCAGTGGATATTTCATGTAAGAGAGTTTATTTTGTTGTACACATAAAATCTATAAAATGAAACTGAAGATTACAAAAATTGTTACTTTAAAGTAATTTTTAGGACTGATGGAAGCATATTTACAAAATGTGTACAACATAAAAGTTTTAGCATTTGTTCTTAGATTTTTAATGCATCAAGAATCACATGGTTTTGAATTTATGAGAGAAATTTTATGGATAAAATAGTGCAACTACCTGTAGAGCTTCACATTCGTTTGCTACTTCATCTGATAGAAGGCAACACTTTAAAGGCTCACGACTGATACCAGATGAATGATTTAGACAAAGTGATCAACATAAAAGAATTAGCTCCTAAAGATATCTAACCAATACAAAATTAATAGAGCAATTATGAGTTTATATAAGAAAGTTTTGATAAAAAGTGGTATTCTCCTTAGAAAACTCTAAAATATTAATTTTGGAGGCAAAATAAAAGGTGGTACTTTGAACTCATTGAGTCAGGATAGAATTAGAATCAGAAAAAGTTATTAACATGAAAGTTGTATATATTGAAATTATCTATCCAACATAATAAAAATTACTAAATTTGGAGTTCATATGAGAAAGTTATGATAATTCAATTAAAAATGCTCTGGAACATCAAAACTCCAAAGCAAACTTGGTGACTCCAAAGTTCACTTCAGTGACTCTGAAGCAATGTTTTTTGACTCCAAAATTCACTTTAATAACTCTGAAGTTCATTTAACTCCAAAGTAGACTTTTAACTCCAAAATTGGCTTCAGTGACTCCGAAGTTCTTTGTTGACTCCAAAGTAAATATTTAGTGACTCCGAAGCAAGATTTATTGACTCTGAAGTTCACTTGCGTAACTCTGAAGTAGGAATTCAAATTCGTAGATCAATCTTCATGCCTCCAAAGTTGCCTAACAAGAAACAAAGTTTAAAATCAAAGCTTAAAATTTGAAGTGTATAAATTTAATTATTCTTCTATGCGTCAGATGTTGCTATCCAAACTATGATCAGCAGTATATTTTTTTTAGCAATGGGGTTCCACAATGATCAACACTTGCAATCATCTGAGTTATTTTTGTAAGTAAGGCCCTTTGCATATGTTACTAAACTTTTAAAAGTTTTTAGAATGAATAAACCGTTGCAATATTTGGAATGGATCTTTTGGAAATCAATTGCGCAACATCTATTATTGGAAATCATATCAAAACAACCTTTCTAGATAGAAAAGACAGAGTTATTTTTAGAAGAGGATTTTTATGCATAAGTGAGTTGTAATTCATCGAGAAGTGTTACTATAACCATGCTGTCTAGGTTATTTAAGGAGACATCTAGGGATGCAGCAAAGGATTTAATAGAGTGGAGCATACACAAAGAGTTCAACAAGGAGAAGAGCTTAAAGCAAGAAGATCATTGGAGAAAGCAATAAAAGCTACTGCAATCTGAATATTCTGTTTTGTTTCGTGTTCATCTTTTGTTTTTGAATCAACATTCAACTTTACATTATGATGATGTTTATCAATTACTTAATTAGTTTTAATTCAAATATGATGTTTTAAATTTTTGTTATCTAGGATTAAATGGATCATATAAATGAAGCTTGTATTGATGTTTGATTTTTGAGTTAAATTATCTTCTTCTTCATTGTTTCTTCTTTTCTAAGCTTAATGCATGCATGTGCTTTACTACCATGTGCATGAACTGAGATTCTTAATTTATACTCGAGAGAGGTGAATTAGGAATAAACTCTTGAATTGAAGAACATATGATGCAATGAAGTCTAGAGATAGCCATTGTACATGTGCAATCCGTGTGAATATGACCTTGCGAGCGCATATATTACACTTGGATGCTTAGTGCATTCAATTGAAAATGAGAGAAATGATGGTTTACTCAATGGAATTCATCAATACAAGTGGATTTGCTAGGTGAAGTTGAATTCCTAGATATTTCATCTGTTGATTTTTCTTCTTTCGCTCTTATAATTTGTCAACTTTATTATTTATTCAGATTTAGTTATTATATCATCTATTGAAAATCATTCAATAAAATATTACTGATTTGATACAAGTTTGGTATTTAGTATGTAACAACCTATTTCCTTATAGGAACGAGACTCAACTTACCTCATCTATATTACTTGTGATTGTGTATACTTGCATGAAAGCCAACAAGTTTTTTGAGTTATTGCCGGGGAAGGTAGGGAATTATACATTAAAATCAATACTACTAAAGATTGATATTAGTTTGGTCTTTCTTTTGCTTAGTACTAGTATATGTTTAGTTGATTCTTTATTACAGTTTGTTTTGAATTCTAGATTTAATTTGTACCTATAGAAGAATACTGAGAGAACAATCAATTCTAACTTATAAGATGGAAGAATTAGGTATAGCTAAAAAGGCTATAGCTGAAAATCCATGCAGGATTTTGAGAGATTATGCTGGTCTAACTATTCTGGGACAAACATCATGCATACGAAGACCAGCAGTTCAAGTAAAAAATTTTGAGATTAAGCCATCTCTTATTCGTATGCTTCAACAATCTGTGCAATTTAGTGGACTTCAAAGCGATGTTCCTAATAGCCACTTAGATGCTTTTCTTGAAAATCTGTGATACAATTAAATATAATAGAGTTTCTGATGATGTAATCAGGTTAAGATTATTTCCATTTTCTCTTAAGCACAAAGCTAAAAGTTGGCTTTCTTCTCTTCCTACAGGCTTAATTACAACTTGGGATGCAATGGCATAGAAATTCCTTGGAAAGTTTTTCCCTCCTTCAAAATCTGCTAAGATGCATAATGATATTACAACTTTCATGCAAATGGACAATGAATCATTATATGAGGCATGGGAGAGATTCACATACTTGCTAAGAAGATGCCCACATCATAGACTACCCATATGGATGAAAGTACATACTTTTTACAATGGAACTAGTCCAAATATTCGTTCTATGGTTGATGCAGTTGCAGGAGGATCCTTGAATAATAAAACACTAGAAGAAGCTTATGAACAATTGGAGGAGATGGCATCTAATAGTTGTCAGTAGCCTAGTGAGCTGTCAGTAGCCTAGTGAGAGGCTACTAATAAGAAGACCAGTAGGAGTGCATGAAGCAGACGGTCTCACTGCACTCACTACATAGTTTAAAGCATTGAATAGGAATATAGACAATATGAATGCTTCAACAATGAAAATTCAGAAAGTGACCTGTGATTTCTATGGTGGAGGACATGCTAGCATGATTGTAAAGTAGGTAACCCTTTTGCACAATCTAGTAAGAATACTAACTTTGTTAGTAATTTCAATAGGTCACAAAACAATCCATACAGTAACACTTACAATCCAGGGTGGCGAAATCATCCAAATTTCTCATGGAATAATCAAAATGCAGCAAGGCCACTACCAAGATTCAAGCAACAAGTGGAGAGAAAATCTAATCTAGAAGAGATGATCAACAAACTAGCAAATAACACTCAAAATTTCATGAGCAGCACTCAAGAATTTATGCATAACATAGACATGAGGTTTCAAAATCATGGGGCCTCAATGAAGAATTCGTAGATGCAAGTAGGACAACTAGCAAATATATTATCAAGAAGACAACTGAGTTTTTCACCTAGCAACACAAAGAAAGATCCAATTGAAAAGGTAAAAGCTATAACCCTTAGAAGTGGAAAGTAAGTGGGAGATGAAGATGTTCAACAAGAGACTCCCAAAGAAAGACAAGTTGAGTAATCGAACAACCACAAAAGGCAGCTATGAGCAAACTTTTTCCAAACAATCCTAAGTCTTATGTGCCTCCAATCCCTTATCCTCAAAGACTTCAACAACATAAGATGGATAAGTTTATTCCTAAATTTCCAAATGTATTTAAAAATTGCATATTAACATTCCTTTTCAAATGACTTAGCACAAATGCCTAGCTATGTAAAATTTTGAAGGAGATCTTGGCAAACAAAAGGAAGTTGGAGGATTATGAAATTGTAAAATTGAATGAGGAATGTTCAGCCATCCTACAAAATAAATTTCCACAAAAGATGAAAGATCTAAGGAGTTTCACTATCCCTTGCACTATTGGTTATTCATATTTTGAAAAGGCATTGTGTGATTTGGATGCAAGTATTAACTTAATGCCTTTCTCTATTTTTGAAAAATTAGGATTGGTAGAGGTCAAAACAACTATAGTATCACTTAAACATGCTGATTGTTCAATCAACCATCCAAGGGTTATTGTGGAAGACATGTTGGTAAAGGTTGATAAGTTCATTTTCTCTACTGATTTCATAGTTTTTGATATAGAAGAAGATAGGAAGGCACCACTTATTTTGGGTAGACCCTTCCTAGCAATAAGAAGAACTCTTATTGATGTTCAATAATGAAAATTAACTCTTAGAGTTCAAGATGATCAAGTCACCTTCCATGTCTTTGAAGCAATGAAATATCCTTGGATTCTAATTCTTGTTTTGTAGTTGAACCTATTGACGAGTTGGTAAACAAAGTTTTTCAAGAGAGTGTTGTTGAAGATCCACTTGAAGTATGCTTGACTCAACAAGCAACAAAGAAACTAAGAGAGATGATGTTGAGGATTGTAAAAAGTTTATGGAAGCAAACCTGCCCTACTCAAAGCGAAAATCACCAAGAGTTGAGGAGCTAAGACAAATCAACAAAAAACTTAAGCCATCTATAAAAGAACCTCCTATTCTTGAGCTTAAGCTTTTACCTTCTTATTTAAAAAATGTATACTTAGATGAAGTTTCTTCTCTGCCAGTGACGATTTCTTCTTCTTTGATAGATATGATAAAGGAGAAACTACTAAGAGTATTAAGAGAGCATAAAGGTGCAATTGGATGGAAAATTGCAGACATCAAAGGAATTAGCCCTTCACTTTGCATGCATAAAATTCTAAAAGAGAAGCAATACAAACCACCATCCAACATCAGAGGTAGTTGAACCCAAAGATGCAAGAAGTGGTGAAAGCTAAACTGATCAAGCTACTTGATCCAAGAATCATCTATCCTATTTCTGACGGTCCATGGGTGAGCCCTATGTAAGTTGTACCAAAGAAGAGAGGTATGACTGTTCAGAAAAATGAAAACAATGAACTGATTCCACCTAGAACAGTTACTGGATGGTGTGTATGTATTGATTACAGAAAATTGAATGTTGCCACTAGAAAAGATCACTTTCCTTTACCATTTATTGATAAAATGTTGGAAAGACTTGCAGGACATGAATTCTATTACTTTGTGGATAGTTACTCAGGTTACAATCAAATTCCTATTGCACCAGAAGATCGAGAGAAAATCACATTCACTTGTCCATATGGAAGGGATAGTGCTTGGAAACAAGATTTCAGAAAAAGGAATAGAAGTTGATCATGCCAAAGTAGAGGTCATTGAAAAATTGCCTCCACCCACATCTATTAAACTTGTTAGAGGATTTTGAGTGTTTGCAGGATTTTATAGATGGTTTATCAAGGAGTTTTCAAAAATTGCTAAACCAATCTCTAACCTTTTCGTTAAGGATGTACTCTTTAACTTTTTAGATGATTGCTTGCAGGCCTTTAACACTTTGAAGGAGAAATTGGTTTCAGCACCAATCATGGCAGCACCAGAGTGAGATCTACTTTTTGAGCTAATGTGTGATGCAAGTAATATTACGATCTAGATGGTTGGGTCCTTTCACTATCAAAAGGATACTTCCATATGGGATAATTGACGTTGCTCATGATACCAAGGGAACATTTAAAGTGAATGGTCCGCATCTAAAACCATACTTTGAAGGAAGATCTGAAAATCATCTTAGAGAAAGAGATAGTCAAGCTGAAGACTATAAATCAAAACTACCTCCTCATCCCTTTGCTTTTAGAATTTTTAGTCCAGCTTAGTTTTCTCTATTTGGATAGAATTTTTTAGTTATGGTTTGATGTTTTTGTTACAAAAGTAAAAAACCTGATTTTAGATTGAGGATAGAAGTTTCATGAGATTACATATTATGTGTCAAGTATCAAAATTATCAAAAATTTGCAAAGGATGCCAATAATATTTAGAAAAAGAGGATTGGAATGCACTTCATTCAGTGAGCCCTTAAACTTAAAACTTCTTTCATTATTTCACATTGAGAACAATGTTTGATTCAAGTTGAGGGTTATTTCAAGAGTTACATTCAGATTTACAACCAAGATTTCATATTTGCATTCAGTTGTGGAAATTTTTGTTCAAAATTGGGTATAAATTTTCTCTATTAGCATCTCTTTTGATAAGTTAGCTAAAGAAATCCAAAAGCAACTGTGTTACAATACTGAAATTGAATAGGATGGATTCTCTTTTAATGATCAAGTGACATATGCTGAGTTTTGATTACCATTGCACATTATTGAGAAAGAAGGATAGGTGCTACCTTGTGATTTATTGATTCTTATGATAAGTCCTTTTCATGACTAATGAAAATTTTAATTAACACATTATGTTATGATCATGCAAAGTGCATACCAATTAGTGATAATGTTGTGAATTCAAGAACATAATTCTGGTTGACAAAAGCATGCTAGAACTTATTTGATTATTCCTCAAGGCAAAATCCTAGAAAACATGTTTACTTGGAAGTGATTTCGGCATTCTTTGATTAGTTTGGGCCTTTCAAGCTAGCATAGTACATTCACTGTCACTAGTGTCCCCATTGAGATTTAATGAAAGAATGACATATGCAAAGCATGTAAAAGACCACCATTCAATTTTTCTTTCTTTAGCCTCATCATTCAAACCTTTTCAGCCTGAAAAACCATGATTAACCTATTAAGTGACATATTCTAAACACATGGTTACAGTGGGGTACAAGAGTACATAAGAAGATAAGTTTGGGGGAGTTAAAGAGAAGAATGCTAAAAGAAGAGGAAAAAGGAAAAAGGAAAGAAATCAATAAAGATTTAACTTTTAATTGGGAGGATCATATCTCCATGACCGCAATAGAAAATAAGTTTGGAGATGTGGTAGTAATATAGCCCATAGTTGGGGGGATCACATCTTAATGAAAGTAAAAGAAAATAAGTTTAGGGTATGGTAGTAATACAACTCATAAAACAGATAAAACCCTAAACAAAAGGTTAAGAGAGTGAATATTCATGTAAAATGCAGATATGATCTCTTACTTTATGTATTCTTATTCTTTGTTCTTTTTAGCTAAACTCAAGGCCCCATTACAAGCTTAATAAATACCTATTGATCCAAGTGAATAGAGTCTTCTACATTAGTAGAGAGGGATTATGAAAAGCAAGCTTATGGGGTGTTTTGTGAAGATCATGAAATCACGAGTCTATGCATTATTGACTAAAAAACATGCATATAGCAAGAAATTGACATTGCACACACACACACACACATTTTTTCATTTTATGAAAGGATTGATGAAGCATGGGTTTTATGAGATTACTTGGCAAGTATCTTGAGTGATTTCTGAGATATGTGCACATGTGTAATTTGTCTAGCATGTTACTAATTGTTTGAGAGAGATTTTCTTGACTAATAATGAGTTCAGAATATTATTTTGCTTGAGGATGATCAAAAGCTAAGTTTAGGGTATTTGATAAACTCATAATATATCATATTTTTTATATCTAAATTCATATATTTAAGATCTTCTTTTAATATTTTTAGTGGATATTTCACTTAACAGAGTTTGTTTTGTTGCAGACATAAAAATTTATAAAATGAAACTAAAGATTATAAAAGATATTACTTTAAAGCAATATCTGGGACTAATGAAAGCATATTTGGAAAGCATGTTCAACATGAAAGTTTTAGAATTTGTTCTTAAATTTCCAATGCATCAAGAATCATATGATTTTAAATTTATATGAGAAAGTTATGGCTAAAATAGTAAAACTTCTTGTAGAGCTTCATATTCATTTGCTACTTCATCTGATAGAAGCCATCACTTTGAAGGCTCACGACTTATAGAAGGTAGATGATTTAGACAAAGTTATCAACATAAAAGTTGTAGCCCCTAAAAATATATATCCGATGCAAAAATAATGAGTAATTCTAAGTTTTTACAAGAAATTTATGATCAAAATAGTGGTACTCTTTCCAGAAAACTCTGAAATATCAATTTCGGAGGCAAAACAAAAGGTGGTACTTTGAGCTTATACGACTTAAGATAAAATTAGAATCAGGAAAAGTGATTAAGATGAAAGTTATAGATCTTAAAATTATATATCCAAACCAATAAAAATTTCTTAATTTGGAGTTATGATAATTCTACTAAAATTATTCTAGAACATTAAAACTCTGACGTAAACTTGGTGACTCCGAAGTTCACTTCAGTGACTCCAAACCATTATTTTTTGACTCCAAAGTTCACTTCAGTAACTCTGAAGTTCACTTGCGTGCCTCTAAAGCAGACTTGAACCTTCCAAATTGGCTTTAGTGACTCTAAAGCTCACTTTGTTGCCTTTAAAGTTAATATTTAGTGACTCTGAAGTAAGATTTATTGACTCTGAAGTTTACTTGCATGACTCCAAAGTTGGAATTCAAATTTATAAATTGATCTTCATGCCTCCAAAGATGCCATACCAGAAACAAAGTTTAAAATTAATGTTTAGAATTGGAAGTGCACAAATTTAGTTATTCTTCCATGCATCAGATGTTACTATCCAAACTATGGTCAACAATAGATTTTTTTAGCAATGTGGTTCCACAATGATCAACACTTGCAATTATCTGAGTTATTTTTGGAAGCAAGCTTCTTTGCATATATTTCTGAATTTTTAGAAGCTTTTGGAATGCATAAACTATTGCAATATTCAGAAGGGATCTTTTTAAAATCAATTGTGCAACATCTATTGTTGGAAAGCATATGGAAACAACATTTTTGGACAGAAAAGACAGAGTTATTTTTATAAGAGTATTTCTATGTGTAAGGGAGTTACAATTCATGGAAAAGTGTTACTATAATCATGCTATCTAGGTTATTTAAGGAGACATTTAGGGATGGAGCAAAGTATGGAATAGAATGGAGCATACACAGAGAGTTCGAGGAGGAGAAGAGCTTAGAGCAAGAAGATCATTGGAGAAAGCCATAAAAGCCACTACAACCTGAATATTTGGTTTTCTTTCTAGTTCATCTTTTACTTTTAAATCAACATTCAACTTTGGATTATGATAATGTTTATCAATAACTTAATTGGTTTTAATTCAAATATGATGTTCTAAATTTTTGTTATCTAGGATTAAATGGATCCTATCAATGAAGCTTGTGTTGATGTTTGGTTTTTGAGTTAAATTATCTTCTTCTTCATTATTTCTTCTTTTCTTAGCTTAATATGTGCATGTGATTAGCTACCATGTGCATGAACTGAGATTTTTAATTTATAGTCGAAAGAGGTGAATTAGGAATAGACTCTTGAATTGAAGAACATATGACACAATGAAGTCTAGAGATAGTCATTGTACATGTGCAATCTGTGTGAATATGACCTTACGAGCACATGTATTACACTAGGATGCTTAAGCTAAATGGGTTTATTAATTAGGACTTACATGAAGACATAGTAAATCACTTTAATAGGCACACCTATCATAACACTTGAAAAAGGGTGGTAGATACTTTAATGCATCCGATTGACAATGAGATGGATGATGATTTACTCAATGCAATTCATCAATATAAGTGAATTTGCTAGGTGAAGTTGAATTCCTAGATATTTCATCCATTGATATTTCATCTTTTTCTCTTACAATTTGTCAACTTTATTGTTTATTTGGATTTAGTTATTTTATCATCTATTAAAAATCATTCAATCAAATATTACTGATTTGATACAAGTTTGGTACTTAGTATGTAACAACCTACTTACTCGCGGGAACGATACTCAACTCACCTTATCTATATTACTTGTGATCATGTATACTTGCATGAAAGTCAACAAAATGTTGACTTAGATAATTGGAGAGTGATGAGTGAAGTGAGCATATGGGTTCTAGATTGAACATGGTTTACTTAGTCACATAAATTCAGTTTAGTATGAAGTGATTTGGATCTGAATGACTATAATTTTTTGCACATGCACTAGGAATCGAAGGTAGACAGGATGATATTCTGATTATAATTCTAGATATGCATGATATTTTGACATTTTCTCCTAAACTATGTTAATTTTCTTGAGGCCTTTGAAAGATGAACTTGATCAATGTTTTTTTTGTGTTTCTTGAAAGTTTATTCTTTTTCTTTGCTTAAGGACTAGTAAATTAATAAGTTTGGGGATATTTGATAAGTGAAGTTTATTCACTTATATATAGTATTACTTAAGCTTATTAATTGTTGATTCTTGAGCAATTTATATGAAATTCATGTTGATTGGACACTAGAAAGTGGAGAGAATGAAGCACAATAAAGGAATAGACGTGGCAAATAAGTCTGCAAATGGAAGGCTGAAGATGACTCAATTAACATAAGCAAGAAGAGTAGGAAATAAGATAGCAATTCTGGTGCCACAACACCCAAAAGTGAAGCCACAATGCCATTTCGTGCACATGGAGCGACCGAGAGGTAGCAAATCGGGTATCGCAGTGTAGGTGCATCTATAGTGCGAATGCAGATTTCTCTCACCCCGACTATATGCAATAAAACCGAACTAGAAGGATGGGTTTTGGGGGGTAGGTTTTTCTTGGGACATTTCTGAAGGTTTTTCGAAGGCATTGAAGAGGAGAAAGAAGGGCTTGAAGATCAAGAGGAAGGAGCTTAATTTCAAGGATCAGAAGATAAGCATCAATGGGGAAGACATTGTTATCACTAGTTTTCTTATTTTTTCACTTGCTTTCGTTCCTTGTAATCTTGGATTTAACTCTGGGTTTTGAACTATGACAATGTTGAATGTTTCTTTGATGGATTTATCTTACGTCATGAGTGGCTAAATTTCTTCTTCTAGAGGGGAGATAGATTTTACATGGATTTCATGGTGTGAGCAATAAATTACATGATTGACATTTTTATTGGTTTATTTATGATGTTTTGTAATTAATGTTTCAATTTACTAGCCATTTATTGAATGATCAAGTATTTAGGATTTAACACTTGGGAGAGGTAATTTTGAATAAGATTTAGTCATCATGACATCAAATCAAAGATGACTTGGAAGTGCTTCTAGGTTTTATAAAATCACTCAAAAGAATCGAACTCTTAATTCATTCTTGATCTTCTAATTTTTAGAGGGATATCGGGGGATTAAGAACAGATACTTAACTCAGCACTTGGGAGAGAGAGTTGAGTGTTTTAGCATTCTTTATTTGTAAACCAATGTAATGATCAACATAGAATAAGTTGAATGCACTACGATTGAAACATGAATGAAATCAACCCTCTAGAGTCTTCTTACCTTGATTTCTTCTTACCAAAGCATGCCTTTTTTATTTCTTATTAAATTCCTTGTTTTGAGATGTCTAGATAAAATTAGGATCATTCTTAGGATAGCTAGTGATCAATTCAGATCTCCAATCCCTGTGGAGATGACAAATTCTCACTATTATATTACAAAATTTGTCACCGTACACTTGTGTTATAATTTGCAGTGAACACTTTTTCTTTCATATTAGTTCATTGGTTGTATTTTGAAATCAACATTCATGATAATATTTGTTAATCTTTCAATTAGTTTTAATTCAATTATGTTGTTCTAATTTTCTTTTATCTAGGGTGAGATGGACCATAGCAATGGATCTTGTGTTGATGTTTGACTTTTGATTTAGATTATCTTCTTCTTCATTGTTTCTTCTTTCATTGCTTAATGCATGCATGTGATTGGCCATCATGTGTATGATTTGACATTTGTAATTCATTCTTGAGAAATTTGAATTAGGGATAGACTCTTGAATGGAAGAACATATGATGCGATGACGACTAGAGATAGCCATTGTACATGTGCAATCCATGTGAGTATGACCTTACGAGCGCATAGATCATGCATGGATGCTAAAGTTTAATGGGTTTATTGCTATTGATCTGCATGGAGACATAGTAGGTCACCTTAATAAGCACACTTACCATAGCACTTGAGCAAGGGTGGTAAATATTTTAGTGCATTTGATTAACAATGAGAGGAATGATAATCTGATTTATGCAATGCATCAATATAAGTGAAATTGCTAGGTAAAGTTGACTCCCTAGATATCTTTCCTACTGATTTCTCTTCACTTGCCCTAAGAAGTGTTGCCTAGATAGTTTTATTATTATGTTTAGATTTAATTTTTATAGCATCTTCTAAAATTCATTTGACCAAATAATACAAATCTGATATAATTTTGGTAATTAGTGTGATAATCAAACAACTCCTCCAGGGAACGAAGTAGATTCCCATAGAGTGGCTATACCCAAGAGGCCAAAGAGGGGAGGGGTGAATTGGGTATGTAAAAATTCATTGCTTAACTTCCATTGAAAACATTTCCCTCTTTTCATGATTGTGTGTGGTGCATTGTAACATGAATAATAAAAGCAGTAAACTGCATAAAAGATAAACAAAAAAATAAGCAAACACACACACACAAACAAAATAATTTTTATAGTGGCTCAGGAACCCCATCCCTACATTCACTCTTCCAAGAGTATACACTCATTGTGCTTTGAGTTCCACTATATCCCATATAATGGAAATACAAAAGTGCTCCCAACACTCTTTTAGATTCCAGTTCTAGGGGGCATAAATAGTATTCCCAATACTCTTTTGGATTCCAGCTTCAGGGGGCATAAACATAGTACTCCCAGCACTATTCTAGTTTTCTTAAGCTCACTAGGAAACTCATTAGTTTCAAAGATCACCAGCAAACTTATTGCTTGCCTAAAGATCACTAACAACTCTTTGGTTTTTAGATTAACCAGAAAACTTATACACTCTAGAAAGTGTTATATGAAGCATAGGGTAAGATATGATGTTTTATAGCTCTAACAACATGAAAAGGTCTTCTCATAATGTAAAGACAATTGCCATTAAGAATGTGAAGGTTTAAGCTCAAGGATAGATAAGTGAAGGTTTAAGCTCCTAGCCATGGGTAGAAGGATTTGCATAAGGTTAAGCGCATCTAAAAACTATCTCTTCACCACTTTGAATCATTCCACCTTGTCTCCTTAAATATTTTCTTCCTAGTTTCATTGGAGAAGATGGGTTCCATTGAATGCAGAAATGAGAGCAAAATTGAATGAGTAAGACCATTCAGATTTCTATCTTTGAAGTTCAGGCCTTTCTGATTTGTCTCGAGTTCCTACATCACTGTTCAAAGAAGAGATGAGTTGTGTCAAAAGATGTTCCTTGTTTGACTTTTCATAGCTTGAAAAACCTAAAGTGCCACTTGTTGCCAAAAATGGTAACTAAGATAAGTTTGCACAATGACATCATGAGTGCAAATGCCATTTGGATGCTAGTCACATAAATCGATTTTCTTTTGACAAGTTAGGGTCTCTCTCTGTCTGTATTTGTCTACTATAAGTTGCAGATGGATTCTTCCATAGTTTGTCTGTTAGTTGATCCATCATGAGTGAAATTTGTCTGTTGCAAGTAGCAGACGAACTCTGAATCGTGTAGATGAAGTTGAACTGATCAATAGACAAACTCTGCTTTGTTTGCCTAAATTCCTAGAGAAGATTTGTCTATTGGTTGGTCCTTTGTGCATATGCTTTGTATGTTGTAAATAATAGGTGAACTTTGGGTGGCACAGATGAAGTTGGACTGGTTGATTGACAAACTCTCCTTTGTCTATACAAACAGACGAAGTTTGATGTTCTTCTTTTGTTTCCCATTTGTTTGTTTGTGGTGGCAAACAAATTTTGCTTGGTCTTCCTCGAACAGATGAAGTGTAGTATTCATTTGATGAAAGTGATAGACTAACTTTGCTTTACTTTGTCTTGGATGAAATACTTTGCATGTCGCATAGGTTTGTTTGTTATAAGTTGTAGAGGAATGTGCCTTTGTCTATTGAAGTCCCTTTTAGTCCAAGCTGTTCTTTATCTGTTGAGCTTCATCTATGCTCATTGTGTAGCTTCTACTTCATCTTCCACTTTGTTTATTACTTTGGTTGTAGTAGGTAATACATGAATTTGATCCATAAATGAAGTGAAGTTCTTCAATTTTTCTACACTCTTTAAGCAACAAAAGGGGTTTGTTCTTGCAACTTCTTTCTTTCTTCAATCTACATATCTTTATTTTGGCTTAGTTGAAGTTGCACTCTCTTATATTCATATTGCCTTTTTGTCCTCAAATGATTCCATTCTTCTAACTTTGTTAATCAGACGAAGTTTTCTTCACTTTGTGCATGATTGTTTGGGTGTCAATTCCTTCTTTCTTCCCTTGTCTAAGTGTTTGATGGAGGTTCTTGTTCTTTCTTTATTTCAGACAAATTTTTTCTGGTCGGTGTAGATAGTTTGAATTTCTTGAACAACCTTATGCTCTTCGAACATGGCTTCATCTTCAACTATTTCTTTCTTGCATTTGTCTAAGAAAATTTCTCTTAAGGTTAAAGAGAACGCAAGCTCATTATAGTGCATCTTCGAAACCTTGTTTTCTTCCATTGTAATTATCTATGAAAGTCTTCTCTTAGACAATGCAACCTTTGACTTGTTGCTTGTCTTTTGCTTTCTTCTTCTTCTTCTTCTTCCATGATCTTCATTAGTTCAGCTCCTTCGGAACATAGCAGTTAGTTATGGCTGTTTGTTGTAGATGATCCTGCACTTAGAGCTTTTTTGCACTTACTATGTTTTTAGCGTTCATATATAATATTAGAATGTATTTTATCCTCATGTGATTATAACATATTGTAAAGCAGGGATAATATACAATCTCTATTAAGCACCAATTATGGTGCTTAGTATGATTTAACAAATTTACGTAGTAAAGAATAATTAATATTACGCACACCATAAAGTGAAGAATGTATGCTTGAATAATTAATCATTCATGATTATGTTTTTTGTATTAATTAACATTTATTAATTCATAATCATGCATATAATTATTGTAGATTTAAGCATACAAACTTTTTATTTTAATACAAGTTTTGTTATCATCAAAATCATATACAATAATACTGACAAACAATACTCTAACTTATCATATCTATATTACTTGTGATCGTGTATACATGTATGAGACCCAACACTCTCCCAAGCATCATACAAAGTCTCGCCTTCATGTTGAATGAAATTGTTGATTTTAATTTGCATCTTTGCTTTTTTTTTTAGAGGATAAAAATTAGCAAGAAACTTTTAAGCTATTTTTTCCAACTAGAGATGGAATTAACAGGCAAAGAATTCAACCATTTTTTCACTCTATCCCTCAAAGGGAGAAGGGAATAACTGGAGATTAATGTCATCATAAAAAATGCCATTGTACATGGTAGTATCACATATGTCCAAGAAACTTATGATGTGAGCATTGGGATCTTCAGTAGGCAATCCAATGAATTGGGTCCATTGAATTATCCAGAACATCACCAGCTTCAACACTAAATTATTTGTACCGGTAGCTAGCCTTCTTATGTTCGATTAAATCCCTATTGCAGTTGACAATGTGTAATCCCTTAATGTCCTTAGTGGTTTATTCTCATTCACTTCACCAAGATTAGCCTTATTGTCTTGCAACTCAATGAGAACTTCACTATTCTCCTTTCTAATACTTTGAAGAGTGTGTTCTATCTCATAATCAAGAGGGATTAAGTCGCTACTTTGTTCTCATACATTTATAGAAATCTCCTATGCACAAGGCACAAAAACAACAATGATTAGTAAAACTAAATGATAATTTCAAAGAAAAACTAGAGTTATTTATTTTGATATTGGTACTAATAAAATAACCCCCAACAACGGCAACAAAAACTTGTTATAGTTTTTCTTAATGCAAGTGCGCGTGTCGTTAACAAGTAATAAAGCGAAAGTAACGATCATTCATTTAAGGACTATTGCTACCAACTATCGAATTACTCTAACCCTAATTTTATTTGAATATTTGACTAATGGAAAGATAAAAGAAAAGAAAATTAAACTTTAATTAAAATGACCAAGAGTTTAAATTTTAACAAGAAGAAATTCAATCACTTAAGACATCTAGGGTTTCCAAATTCACCTAATTAATCCTATCCAATTTCATCTAATTTAACCAATCAATGTTTATTCCTATGCTAATAATTAATTTCTCCAATTTTTAATTATTAATCTTTCTTAAATATTAAAAATCGATCTTAGTTACCAAATTTCCTACATCTTTTTAAAAATTCTAAACTTACCAAGGTGCATTAAAAATAAGAAATTCCTATTATTACACAAGTCTCATAGATATCCCTATCATATGATAATCTTATGGTAATGGTATAATTTCATTATTGCCTCTCAGCCTTAAATTAAATCATAATTCTTGTGAAAGGACTTGCACACTTTGAAGAGCATTAAAATCAGTCTAAATACTTACCATAGATAATAAATAAACATCAAATTGAATTAAACTAAATATTCATAATCCGGTTATATCATTGCCATAGAACAAAGAGTTTGGCTCATAATGGAACTAAAAAAAATCATAAATTTTTTTTAATCATGATAAGAATAGAAAAATAAATTGGGATTGGATATGAGAATAACTCTATCTTCAGGTTGCACTCTCTTTCTTCCAAGCAGTCTTCCTTCAAAATCACATTCTTTTCTTCAAAATCTCTTCTCCCTTGCTAGATCACATCCCCCATCTTGTTTTACAACCAACTCCTCTTTATAATAACCTAAACTAGGGTTTGGTTGCACCTCTTTATGGATTAGACTTTGATTTTGTCCATAAAATCAAAAAAAATCTAAAAATACAACACTCCTGCACTTGATCGGCACTGCGGCATCTAAAAATATATCCAAAATGCACCTTTACATCCATAATTATATTACCTTGGGTGTTGTGATGCTCAAGTTAGGTGCTACGGTAATCCTACAGTGATTTCAACAACTACAGTGTTTCTGGCATTGTGAAGAGTATTTTCTACATCTGTCTTTCCAAACTTGTTTTCCACTTCCTAATCAGCTACATAAATCCACTTTATCATCATGTTTAGTGCTTGATTAATGTCTAGGATTGATGCTCATACAATGGTATATGTCCCCATGATGATTGGTTGTCCAAAACTAATAAATCTTGAATGAAAATCAATAGAACTTTCTCTAATCTCTCTCTTTTTTCTCCATGCTTGCATACACCACCTTCCAAGTGTGTCCCATCTATTTTTGCATGATTTTATTACATGTAAAACACTCGTTGGTGTTGAGTTTAGGTATATGTTTTTGATAACAACAAAACTTGTCTAAGACTATTGGTCCCTTAGTGATGGTAGCTCAAGAGGCAAGTGAATTGAGCTTTTAAAAAATTTAGCCAAATTAAAATGATAGTGCTGAAAAGCAATATATAAAATCATGCAACACACTTGAACATAGAATTTTTATATTGGTTAGCCCTTCTTGGGTTCCTACTCTAGTTTTTTGAGTCAGTCTTTCCTACTACAGTAACACTTGATCAACACTCTGATAAAAAATATACTTGTTAGTTTTCCTGAGCTCATCGACCAACATTTACAAACCAGCAAGTCTTTCCTACTTGCTATAACAAACAATCATATACTGCAATCCCCTTACTAGTAGAAACGTAAATAGTGACAAGTTTGTATAAGAATAAATACCTCTTACTTAGGCAAATTGTAAAAAAATTTAAAGCAAGACTATAAATGATATGATGCTTCAAGAACAAAGATTTCAAACTCCCAAATGATTGTTGAAGTAATGGCTTTGAATGTTGTATCAGGATTGTGCATAGATGGAGTTGAAAGCATGGAAGAAAACTTGAATGCTTGTTTAAATGCATGTTAAATTCACACAAGTACTCTTCCATTTGATTCGAATCGTCTATTTATATTATTGGAAGGTTACTTAGCCCTTAATTTCTCTTTCTAGCAAATTTTCAACCATTTAGGTTATGTTTTTGACACTTCATGCAAACTGCTTTGCAAAACAACTTTAAACCCTCTAAAGTAAAATTTCAGGGCCTCTGAAGGATGAGGTTTGTCAATTACCATTGCCTCATTTAATTCCAGAGCTTTCGAAGGCCTCTTTCAGACATTCTAAACCTTGGCTAGTTGGATCTTCTTTCCAGCTACGCACTTTAGATCTTCTAAAGATGGTCTTTGCAGTTTTGAAGTTCCTTCTTGTGTCTAACAATTCCAACAGCTAGTTTTTGGCCTTCAAAGCTTGAGTCTCTCATCTAAAACAACTCTGAAGATGCTCCGAAGCTTCAAAACTAAGTTCAAATTGATCCTTTTGAACTCTAAAGCTTAGTAATCTTCATCTGAACATGTTTTGAAGTTGTTCATACTTGCATTTGTGATTTAGACTTTGTGTTCAGACTATCTAATGACTTCTCTAGCTTCAACATGTTCTGAACTTGTCTTTACTTGACTTCAAAAGTATCCTGGTCTATTTGAAATCCTCTGAAGCTTGAATTAATCATTCGAACTAACTCTGAAAGAATTCCTTGCTTCTAAACTAATTTCTATTCAATGTTTTTAACCTCTAAAGCATGGAGTTCTATTCGATATTTGTTCAACATACTATCTTAAAACAAGCTAGATTTTGAGGATGAACATTCTTAACCAAGTATGTTTTGATGATGAGCAAAGACATGAGTGAAGTATTAACGTACTAACAATTCATTCTCAAGAATTTTGTAGAAATGTTTAGAATCTTAACTTGAGAATAATCTTCATAATAATCAAAGGGAGAAACCAAGTAAATGCTCATGAAAATTAAATATACAAATTATACATATACTTAGAACAAGAAAATGGAAAGTTTAAAGTCTTCATAGAAGCTTCAAAGTCAACTTTGGATTCAAAGCCACTCCTTCAGAATCACGAAGTTACATACTTTGGAGTCAATTAAGGTACTTCAAAACCACTAGAAAGCTTCAGAGACAAGGAAAAAGTCTATCATAATCACAAAATCACAAGCTTTGGATTCAGCAAGGAAGTCTCGGAGCCTCTAAAGCATTTCAAAGATAGGAAAATAACAAAAGAAGTATTGATAACACTTCAGAGTCATGGATACATAGGCTTCAGGGTTAAGTCATTTGCCTTTGAAGTCAACAGAATGCTCTTTGGAAGACATGACTCATTGCAATTAGAAGATAAATACTTCAAAGACAGTGAACTCCTTCAGAGTTAGCATTGAAGCTCAAATTTAATACTTCAGAGTCACTGACATACTTACTTCGGAGACAAACCAGACTTTTGGAGTTAAGTCAAGCTCATCAAATGAAGCCTAAATAGTTTCAGAGTTGACAAGGTATTTTAGAGACAAAAATATGTTTCAGAGTCAACGAAAAGCTTACTTCGGAAATAGAAAAAGGCTTCAAAGTCACAGACTCATGAAGTCAACTACATTGGAGTCAGCCTCCACGATCTCGAAGCAGGTCATTCTAATAACACCATTTTGGAGCCTCCAAAGACCACCTTCGGTGCATCCAAAGTAACAATGATGCACTAAGTTGAGCGGAAACTTCTCGAGTTATTTACAACTTCGGAGGGTTTGATGTTAGTTCATGGCCTCCAAAATAGCACTGAGTATACAACAATATTAAATTTGAACATTTCTCGGCATCAAATTTTTCTCACCTACCATAGTAGAGAAAGTTAGAGGCCCCAAGGAAAAGTCAAAAATCTCAAATATAAAAGGAGTTAAGTGAGATCAAAGAAAATAACAGTTTTACACTGAAAATCAGAGAGAGCATTTACAAAAAGTTCAAGTCTTTTCTCCATGTATCTCAGCTCCACTATAATTCATTCAGATAAGCATTCAAAGTCATTCATCCACTCGACAACAATTGGAGATTTAAATTCAATTACATTTATTATTATATTATTTGTGTTTATTACTTTCAAACTTCATACAAATTAGTCTGCTAGAGGCATTAATATTTGTAAACTTTTATTTTTACATATCTTTGCAAGTTTGTTAACTTGCATCTGTGTAGTGAAATCAAGTAGGACACTTGCTGAGTACTTGTATAAGTTTGTTGGTGAACTTAAAAAACCTACTTGTGTAAGTTCGTTGGTGAGCTGGGAAAACCACCAAGTGTTAGTGGAACCTGAGTTTAGCAGAAAAGGCTAACTCAGAGAAGTGGAGTAGAAACCTAAGTGAAGGGCCAAACCACTATAAAAATACCTATCTAAGTGTATTGTTTTATTAGTCTCTTATTTGGTTTTGCACGTGATCTTTATTTGGCCAAAAATTTTAAAGACTCAATTCAGCTCTCCCCTCTTGAGTCACCATCTGAAAGGGACTAACAATTTGTATCAGAGTGGGATTCATCATTTATACATTACTATTCTAATTATATAACTTGTGAAGAGATTTTTATAGCTAGCTATTTCCACAACACTTCTACTGAAGGCCAATAAACTTCTAGACCTCTACTATTTGATGGTACAAACTATAGATACTAGAAGATGAGAATGAAAAATTTCTTGATTGCCTCAAATTATTAGCTATGGAAAACCATCAAGGATGGTTTGATTGTCCTAAATATTGAAGATAAATACACTGATGAGGACATTCTAGCAGTTGAGAAAGATGCTAAGGCATAGAACTATCTTTATTGCGCCCTTACATCTGCTAAGTTTGACAAGATATCCTCTTGCGATACTGTAATGGAAATTTGGAACAAACTAGAGGTTGCACAAGAAAGTACAGAGCAAGTAAGAGATAATAAGATAAATCTTCTTGTGCAGGAATATGAAGCATTCAACTTGAAGGAGATAGAGTCTATCTCAGAAATGATTGGAAGATTTCAAAAGATAACAAATGGGCTGAAAAATCTAGGAGAAAAATATGCAGAGCCCAAAATGATAAAGAAAATTCTGAAATCTTTATCAAAGCAATGAATGCCCAAAGTAACAACAATCCTGAAAGCAAGGAATCTAGACACAATGAGTCTAGAAGAGCTCATGGGGTCTCTTATGACTCATGAAGTATTAATGAAGCAGAAAAATATAGAAGAACCAAAGGATAAGAAAGCAATTGCTCTTAAAGCAGAATCAGAAAATGAAGAATCCCAAACTAATGCATCCATAAGTGGAGATGAAGATGAAGATATAACAATGATTATGAGAAAATTCAAATCCATGCTGAGAAAGAAAAAGTTTGAAAATAATTCAAGGAACAACTTTGGAAGAAATGATAGAAAGAAAGAGCCACCCACCTATTACAATTACGGGAAACCTGGATATATGAAGTTTGACTATCCAGAATCTGATAAGAGATAAAATGATCAGCAAAAGAAGAATTACAATTCATATTTTGACAACACCAACAACAACAGAACTAGTAGAAAGTTTCAGAAGAAGAAGAAAGCTCTAGCAGCATGGGAAATGCAAGAGAACATTATAAATGAAAATTAAATTGAGGAAGAAGAAGAAAATGAAGCTCAAATCAATTAACTCTCTCCAAAGAAAAGCACTCATTATGAACTTTATATTGGAATTAGCTTCATGGCAATCCATGAAGAACAGGTAAATACTGATGCTAAAACTCCTAGTCATGAAGAAATATTAGAAGAATTATATTCAGATTTCATTACTTTGAAAGAGAAGTATAGAGAAACAAAAAGGGAGCTCAAAAAGTTTGCAAATGAATGCTCCAAAATAAAGGAAGAAAATTCCAAGTTCAAAAGTGATAAGACACTTTAGCAAGTAGTAACTAAGAATAATACTTTGAAAAAGATATTGACTTCCACTCTATTAAAAATGAAACCAAAGAGAAGAAGTGGACAACAATAAAATAGAAAATGCAAACCTAAATAGACTATAATTTTGGTGCCAAAAATTATTGCAAATGTATTAAACGCAACCCAAAATCCTTTAGTTAAGACTATCTTACCTAAGAGATAATGGGTACTAACATTACTAACAACTAACCCACCTAAACCTATTACCAAATGGGTACCAAAGGTTAAGACTTAACTTTATCTGTGCAAGTTTGCTTGGGAGCCACAAAGAGCAGTCCATGGTATATTGATAGTGGTTACTTAAGACACATGACAGGGAATAAGGAGCTGTTCATAGAGCCGAAAAAGAAATCTGGTGGAATAGTAACCTTTGGTGACAATAGTTAAGGTAGAGTAGTTGGGATTAGTAAGGTCAACCAACCTCTATCTACTTCAATTTTATATCTACTTTTAGTAGAAGGATCACAATCTTCTTAGCGTGAGTCAGTTTTGTGACAAAGGCTATAAAGTTGTGTTTGAATCTCAATCTTGTTCAGTATTAGATAAGTCTTAGTCAGTTATAGTATATGGTAAAAGACATGGAAATATATATTTGGTTAATCTTTTAGATATTCACGCTAAGTTTCTTGTTGTGAATGATAATAAACCCATGTTGTGGCACAGAAGGCTAAGATATGCCAATAAAAATCTAATTGAAAGATTATATAATAAGGATCTAGTTGTTAGCTAACCAAAACTCAAATTTGACAATAACTTATGTGATGCTTGCATGAAAGGTAAGCAAGTAAAAGAATCATTAAAATCAAACAAAGAAATATACACAACAAAACCCCTTCAGTTGCTATATATGGATTTAGTTGGACCAACAAGGACAAGAAGCCTTGGAGGTAAACATTACACATATGTCATTGTAGATGACTATAATAGATTTACTGAGGTAATGTTTCTAGCATCCAAAGATGAACCTTTTTCATTCTTTGAAGTATTTTCCAAATGTGTACAGAATGAACAAAACTCTCATATTGTTGCCATAAGAAGTGATCAAGGTGAAGATTTTAAAAATAATAAAATTGCTAATTTTTGTGAGAGTAATGGAATTCTTTAAACATTCTCTGTACCAAGAACACCCCAACAAATCACGTAGCTAAAAGGAAAAATAGATCCTTATGAGAGATGGCAAAGACAATGTTGAGTGAGTACAACCTCTCACAATATTTTTGGGCTGAAGCAATGAACACCATGTGCTATATCATTAACAAAATCTTTGTAAGATCCATACTCAACAAAGCTCCATTTGAGTTATACCATGGCAAGAAATCAAATATTTCATATTTTCATATCTTTGGTTGTAAGTGCTTTATTCTTAACAATGGCAAAGAAAACCTTGTAAAATTTGATAATAGATGTAATCAAGGCATATTTTTGGACTATTCCATTCTCCATAAAGCATTTAGAGTGTACAACCTAAGACTTAAGATTATAGAAGAATCTATCCATGTTAAATTTGATAAACATACTAACTCTAGAAAAAGAAATAGTGATTTTAATGATGAGAAAGAAGATCTTCAAACAAGTGTGGAGACATTGAAACTATAAGACAATCAAGTAGAAGCTCCACTATCAGAGACAAAAATGGATGAAGCTGAACCATCTGCAACAAAGGTAAATGAGAAAGGTAACTCATCTCTTCCCAAAGATTGGAAGTTTATGCATGCTTATCTTGCAAACTAGATAATTGGTGATGTGTTTGATAAAGTTATAACTAGATCATCCTATCACCAAATATGTGAGAATTTTGCCTTCATTTCTCAATTAGAACTAACTTGCATAGACTAAGCATTAGAAGATGAAAACTACATTTTAGCTATGTAAGAAGAATTGGATCAATTTAAAAGAAATCATGTGTGGATTATTGTTCTAAGACTAAATCATCAATCTATTATAAGAATAAAATGGGTCTTTAGGAACAAACTAGATAAATCAAGAATTATATTGAGAAATAAAGCAAGATTAGTTGCAAAGGGGTATAGTCAAGAAGAAGGTATTGACTTTGAAAAGTCAGACACCCTTGTTGCAAGGATTGAAGCCATTAGAATGCTTCTTGCATTTGCATCATATATGAATTTTAAGCTATGTCAAATGGATGCAAAAAGTGCATTCTTGAATGGTTTTATTAATGAAGAGGTATATGTGGAACAATTCCCTGGGTATGAAGATCCTCATTGTACAAATCATGTATTCAAACTCAAGAAAGCTCTCTATGGTTTAAAACAAGCTCCTAGAGCTTGGTATGAGAGGCTAAGCAAATTTCTAATTGGAAAAGGTTTTTCAAGGGGTAAAGTGGATAGCACTCTCTTCTAGTAGAGTAAGATTGTTCTCAAAACTAGTAGGAGTTAAAATAGATACAAAAGAAAATTACTTACATGCCAGTCATGTGAGCCAAGATTACAAATTGGCATACACAATGGTGATAAATAATGTATATCCAAGGATAAGTGTCACACACTCAATTTTAGAGAAGGTTGCAAAAGTATTGTGGGCTTTGAAAAACAAAAGGAAGATAAACCTTACACAAATCATAGCGGATCATCTATATCTAGTGAAATCTAAAACAAGATTTCCAATTCCACATGGGATGATCTTCACAAGAATTCTCAAAGATGCAAGAGTAGATTTGACAAGAGAGAAGAAAGAAGAGTCTAAAGACTTAGACATAGTTGATGAAAGAACATTAAAAAGAATGGGTTTCAAGAGGACATCACAATGCTGGATCTGTGAAAAACCAAGAAAAATAGATCAACTAAAAAGATCTAGATTAGAAGAGCAAGAATTAGAAAGTCCAACAAGACAAGAGACCCTATGAGTACGAGAAAAAGTCTCTAGAGAAGATCAAGTAAATGTCAAAGTACAAGGGCCAAAAGAAGTATTTAAGAGAAGAAAATAAGACAACAGTAGTAGCCAACACTTCATTCACACCCATCCAATCTTCTTCACCCATTAGACCCACTCATGCTCATCAACCATCCACCTTATCAAATCCCACTTCACAACCAATCCCATAGCACCTAGAAGATAGACTAATAATGATTGAACATTATCCGTCTACTCTAGCTCTTCAAATGAATAAAATGGATCATAATCTTTCTACTGCCATGTCATCTATGATCCTAAGAGTTGATAAAATTGACCAAAGATTTGATTCTCCACAATCACTAGCAGAATCATTCAGAGGTCAAGCCTATCCACCTCATCCTCATTTCTCTCTACCTCCAACTCGCTTTTCATTACCACCACATCACTCTTCACCAGTCAGAACCAACTCCCCCATAATAGTGATGTCTTCTCCCTCACCTTCACCTCCTCATCCATCATGATCTTCTATCATTCTAGAGGTTGCTCAATCTGTGAGCTAGCCTCCTCCAACATAATCTTCATCATCATTTCCACCATTCCCAGAGGATTATCTTTCCAATCCTCATTGTGCCATTGTTAGATATGGAAAGTATCCTATCACTATACCAATTTCGAAATGGCACTTTCTTCCCCAAGGAACATTTGATGAATTGGAATTCACTGAAAAAGATCTTTATTTGTCAGGAGAACTCTTTCCTAAATGAATTGATCAAGTTCCACCAGAATAGGACTCACTTTTAATTCATCTAGCATGGAGAAAAACTCTGACTCCTTTAAAATCTCCTCCAAAACAAACTATTAATGATCTTGACATTCTCATTCGAATTGCCAATCCAATTATGATTACTTTTTCTGAGTTTGTAAATAAAACCAAAATCAATTTTCAAGTTGCTAGAATATTTCTCTCTCAAAATATCATTATACCCCCTCAAGAATTTCCGTTTTCAAAACTTGAGGATCCTAATATTCTACACATGATTAAACTTCTTCCAAATCCTCCTTTTGACTCCTAAAGGTCAAATAATTCACATTCCTAATAGAGAGTCAATTCTTCAATAGTACTCTGAAAAACTTCTTCAGATACTTCCAGCATCAAAACCCATTAGAAAAGTGTTTCCATCTCCCTCGGGTCCTAATCAATTCTTTATTCTCACTAAGGAAGAATACTCCTTTTACAACAATGCCAGCATAAAGGCCATTGTTGACAATCTCCCTCTTCCATACCCTCAACTTTTAGATCCCTCTATTCAAGTTAGAATTAGACAAATATAACCTCCACTAGTTACTTTTCAAAAACTAAAATCCTCACCACCACCTTCTACCAAACCCAAACCAAAACCACAACCCAAACCATCCTCTTCAACACAACCCTCATCCTCCAAACCTAAGAGGCAGCCAATAATACCACCTCCCAAAGAACACAAAAAGGCTCCTTTTGAAATAATCACCATGTACTATCAAGAATATATAGCTAGAATGAATGCAAACATAGAAAATCTCTTGAAAGGGCTTCCTGTAGTCTTTCCTAAACTGCTGGATCCAAAATTTTGAGAAAGAATTGATTTTATCTATGTATCAAGCCGTAGAACTAAAACTTATACCCATGAACCTCTTGTAGTAGTTACCAAGGATCCATTTTTCATCCCATCTCCTCCACCAAAATGGCCTAGAACATCCAATCCCTCTCCTGCACCATCATCTTCTTAACCCAAGTCACCACTTCCACCTCTCAATAATATCTTTCTCAAGACCTACCAAAGAAAACCCAAACCACCCAAGTGACACTACTGCCTTTTTGCACTTTCTCTCTGATGTAATTTTTGATTGTATATTTTTGTAATTTCTCTAATGTATATACATTGTTTCTGAAATTTTTTATCAATGACAAGATCAATACATATGCATTTTTTTATGATTGCCCATGAATATTACTTATTTCCACCTTTTTGAATATGACAAAAAGGGGGAGAAAATGTGGATGTATAAATAGGGAGAATGTATGTATAAACTGAAATGAATTAAGTTTTTTGCTAATATGAATGAAAATGTCTATTGTATGAAATGCAATTGAAATAATGTGCATCAATTCAGGGGGAGCAACAATGAATTAGTTAATAGAAATTTTACTAAAATACATGCAAAATAAGTTACTTTAAATTTTCTGTTAGAGAAGTTTTGAAAGATATATCACTCACTATTTTGTCATCATCAAAATAGGGGAGAATCTTGAACATACTATCTTAAAACAAGCTTGATTTTAATGATGAACATTCTTAACCAAGTATGTTTTGATGATGAGTAAAGACATGAGTGAAGCATTAAGGTACTAGCAATTCATTCTCAAGAATTTTGTAGAAATGTTTACAATCTTAACTTGAGAATAATCTTCACAATGATCAAAGGAAGAAACCAAGTAAATGCTCATGAACATTAAGTATACAAGTTACATATATATTTAAAATAAGAAAACAGAAAGTTTAAAGTCTTCAAAGAAGCTTTGGGGTCAACTTCAGATTCAAAGCTCACTCCTTCAGAATCATGAAGTTACCTACTTTTAAGTCAAGGTGCTTCGAAACCACTAGAAAGCTTCGGAGATAAGGGAAAAGTCTATAAAAATCATGAAATCACAAGCTTCAGATTCAGCAAGGAAGTCTTAGAGCCACTAAAGCTTTTCAAAGATAGGAAAATAACAAAAGAAGTATCGATAACACTTCGAAGTCACGAATACATAGGCTTTGAGGTTAAGTCATTTGCCTTTGGAGTCAACAGAACGCTCTTTGGAAGACACAAATCTTTCGAATCAGTAGACAAATACTATGGAGATAGTGAATTCCTTCAGAGTCAGCATTAAAGCTCAGATTTAATCTTTAGAGTCACCATCATACTTACTTTGGAGACAAACCAAACTTTCGGAGTTAAGTCAAGCTCATCAAATGAAGCCAAAATAGCTTCGAAGTTGATAAGGTATTTTAGAGATAAAAATATGTTTTGGAGTCACTGAAAAGCTTACTTCAAAAACAAAAAAAGGCTTTAGAGTCATGGACTCACGAAGTCAACTACTTCAGAGTCAGCCTCCACGATCTCAAAGCAGGCCATTCCAGTAACGCCATTTTGGAGGCTCCAAAGACCACCTTTGGTGCATCTAAAGTAACGGTGATGTACTAAGCTAAGCAGAAACTTCTTGAGTCATTTAGAATTTCGGAGGCTCTAATGTTAGTTCATGGCCTCCAAAATAGCACTGAGTGTACAATGGTCTTAAATTCAAATGTTTCTCAGCATTAAATGTTTCTTACCTGCCACAATAGAGAAAGTTAGAGTCCCCAAGGAAAAATCAAAAATCTCAAATATAATAGGAATTAAGTGAGATCGAAGAAATAATAGTTTTAAATTAAAAATTAGAGAGAGTATATACAAAAGACTTTAAGGCTTTTCTTCCATGTTTCTCAGCTCCACTGCAATTCATTTAGTGAAGTATTCAAAGTCATTCATCCACCCAACAATAATTGGAGAACTGAATCCTATTGCATTTATTATTATATTATTTGTGTTTATTGCTTTCAAACTTTGTACAAAATTAGTTTGTTAGAGGCATTAATATTTGTACACATTCATTTTTGCATATCTCTGTAAGTTTGTTAACTTGCATCTGTGTAGTGAAAGTAAGTAGGACACTTGCTAAGTACTTATTTAAGTTTGTTGGTGAGCTTGAAAAATTAACTTATGTAAGTTCGTTGATGAGCTTGGAAAACCAACAAGTGTTAGTAGAACCTAAGTTTAGAAGAAAAGGCTAACTCAAAGAAGTGGAGTAGGAACCCAAGTGAAGGGCCAAACCACTATAAAAATACCTGTCTAAGTGTATTGTTTTATTAATCTCTTATTTAGTTTTGCACTTGAATCTTTATTTGGCCAAAAATTTTAAAGACGCAATTCATCCCTCCCCTCTTAAGTCACCATCTGAACAGGAACAACAATCTTCACCTAATTTTGTGGTAATTAAGTGGCCTCTGATTGTAGAAGTTCATTGTATTAGCTTGGTCAGCAACACCTGCAAAATGTTTATTTGAAGAGCAAACATTAGGTGAATGTTTGAATTACCACAAAAGAACAAACCTCAACTGGAGTAGGTTGTGGTTGCTTCAAGTGCACCATCATAGAGCATGTTGCCTTCATCTGCTTAGCCATCTTTGACATCTGGATTGATAGATAAGAATTAGAATTCACTTCTTAGATCTACCTCTTACACTTTTCTGTTGAGAATTTTCTCCCGACATCTCATGAAGTTCATATGTTTCTTCCGGAGTCTTTTATCTCATGAGTCTACTTATAGCATTGTCAACCATAGCTTGGCATGGTTGTGTCAGCCCATCATAGAAAAATTGGTTAAGCAACTCAAGTGGATATCTATGATGAGAGTGTTGAACCAAGATTACTTTAAACCTTTCTCATGCCTTATGGAAAGCTTCACTATCCAATTGAGAGGAAGTAGCTATTTTGCTTCTCAGTTCAGCAGTTCTAGCATGAGAGTAGAATTTAATAATGAACTTATTCTAAACTACTCTTCATTTTGTCATTGAGACAGGGGCTACTATCATGAACCATGTCTTGGCTGCATCCTTCAATGTGTATGGAAAGTATCTCATATGTAACTGATCTTCTGTTAGCCCATATAATGGAAATGTTTGGATGGTTGCAAAGAAATCACACTTGAAAGTCAATGGATCCTCTAAAGATAACCCGTGAAAGATGGAAGCACATTAAAATGAATATGTTCCAAGTCATAATTTCTAGCATCCTCTTCTAAATGTATGAAGGTAAAATCCTAATGGTAGGGCATGCAAACTCTTTCATCAATTGTTGAGCCTATTGAGCACGTTACACTTGTTGAGCTACTTGGTTCTCCACATTGTCAGCCATGTTTACTTCTTCTCCTTCGCTTAATATCTCTGTTTCAATTTCCACTTTGTCAGCACAATTATTTAATGGAAACAGAGTAGGATTCAGAAATCTTCTTGCATTCACAATATTGCAACAGAAAGAAAGAAATAATTAAAAATAATCTTATATACAATTATAGATAAAGAAAGAAAGAATGTAACTAATCTTAATCAAATTAAGTTAGAACCATTCCCCGACAATGATGCCAAAAACTTGATGGTTCAAATTATAATTCCTCGCAAGTATAAGGATGTATAGCAATATAGTATGCAATGCAAGGGTAGATCCCATAGAGAATGGTCAAATTTATTTAATTAATTTTAGTTAAAAAACTATCCAAACATTAAAAGAATGGATTTGTAACTAAACAGAATTCGAATAAAGTTTGGCATAATTTCAAAATTTTAGAAACTTAATTGAATGAAACAAAATAAATGATTAAAAATAATGTAGAGAGATTAGCAAGATGAAAAAGTCAAGGGATCCGATTTTACCACTAGATGATGTTACTTTTGCTAATGGAATGTTGAATTCAATGCCTCACTTAGGTTCGTTCTTTCAAAAGTAAGATTATTATTATTAGGTGTATGGGTTTAAATTAAGTGTTTTCACTCATTCCAATTACCTATGGTGTGTAACATAATTGAGGTGAAAACCGATTAAGTTCAAGAATATGTGAACCAAAATAATATGGTTTAGCACATGGTGTCTATCTTAACCATCTATCCTTCTCATTCAAGGGAGTTCATGGTTTAGCATATGGTGTCTACCTTAACCATGCTTTGATAATTAAGCTAACTAATAATATTTGTGATCAAGAAAAAAATAAGTAAAATCATTACAAACAACATCATGTATGAAACAAGATCATATATCATTAATAACCAACAATCCATAACAAAGAGTATCAAAAAGGGTTACATTTTCACCCTAGAAAAAGAGATTAAGTCCATGAGAAAAACCAAAACAACTCCCTTAGACAGGATGATCCCAATGAAGAACATCTTTTCTCCTTCTTCTTTCTTACATGCCATCTCCACTTCTTCACCACAAGAAAAACTCCAAAAAATCCCCTTCCAAACCTTAGAGAGAACTCTCTAAAAGGAAGTGAGAAGATCCCTTAAAAACCCTAAATTTTTTCTTAAAAACCCCATAGCTATGCAATGCAAAAAATCCATAAAAAATATTAATCCACTGCTAGTGCTGGCAGTGCTGGCTTGCTGTCCGACCGCTGGTGGTCATGAATCCTAGTGCAGATAGCACCAAGTGGTAGCCAACTACGCTGGCTTGATGACTCCTTTGTGGCTTGTTTTTTAGCTCCTGTTTGTTTGTTTTCTTTTTCATCCTTTAAGCTTCTTCTTTGTCTTCCATTTTCTCTTCTTTTCCATCTTCAAGACACCTAGAAAATCCAATAAATAAATATAAAATTCATCTAAAAGAAATAAAGATTTGCAAATAACTAATCTTAAAAATGTGTAATATAAGTGAATAAAATTCACTCATCATTGCAATGATAAAAACAATGCTCATGCACTAATTAAACTCCCCCTGTCTATATTATTCAATAAGCCTATGGAAGTTTGTTTTATTACAGCTCATTATGTTAAGATTGGTCTACATTTTCATTCAAAAATTTTTAAAGCTTAGTTCTCCTTCTCTTTCTCTTTATATCTTTTTCCCTCAAATATAGCTAGTCAAAACATTCTCCCCCTTTTTGTCATAATCAAGGTCTAGGGTGGTGAGGGATTAATATTAATAACTGGTATGAGGGTCATAACTTTTCTCCCCGAACAATACATGATCCTAAACTTCAACACTAAATACTCTCCCTATCATTCTAATAGCTTTATTTTCCATAGTTAAACCAAAGTCATCTATCTCATAAGTTTTTTCATTTTGGTCTAATAAGTAGATGATAGTCTTTTAAGCTTTTCTTGCATACACATATGCAAGATGGTTTTCTGAGATGAAGGTGTCAAGGCTAAAATGAAATGAAATATAATGTAGAGTTTTAAGGACAAGAAATACAATACCTTCACTTACCTAGCTTCCTCAAACAAAGTGATGTTTCTATGTTCATACATGGTTGAGGAGTTGATTCTAATCCTATTATGGCTCTATTGGTCCCTTTCAAGAGGTAGCTCAAGAGGGGGGGTGGGGGTGCGGGTTGGGGGTGAATTGAGCTTTTAAAATTTATGGCCAAAATTAAAATACAATGGATTTTTATGGATGAAATGAAATAGATTATGCAACACAAAATACTGTAAAAGAATGGAACAAATTACACAATACAAAATAAATGGATTTTTATAGTGGTTTGGCCTAAACACAGCACCTACTCAACTCTCTGAGTCAGCCTTTCTTGATACACTCAAGTTCCACTAAACACCTATTGGTTTTACAAGCTCACCAATGAACTTATATAAACACCCATCAAGTCCCTCTACTTGCTGTAAACAACAATACAATCAAGAAAACCCTTGCTATTCCAAATGAGAACAGAAAATTATACAATAAAATGCCTTTTACGCAGTCATATTTTTATAGAGTGAAGAGTGGAAGAAATAAATGTATTATAATAAATGCAAGAATTTCAAACTCCAAAGGATTTGAAGAAGAATAAGCTTTGAATACAAATCAGCATTTTATGTAGAGGAATTGAATTCAATTGGAAGAAAAACTTTTGCATGTGTAAATGCTTAGTAAATTCTCTTTGTAAAATCTCTAACTTGCTAACTATTGCAACGTCCCTATTTACTCCTCCTATACTCGCTTTCAAATCTTCCTCTTGAGGTTGGTGGTGAGCATTGAATGCGAGGGAACATTCAAAAGTTTGACTATTGAATCATTCCCTCGACTTCATACCATATGAAATAAGCTCATCAGGAAAGGGAGAAGAATGCTTTGTCGGAAATTCACGTTGCTTAATGACACAATTTCTCACTATCTGAAATAACTTTGGACAGTATGAAGGCTTCATGTGAACAATTCAGACCAGCTTCTTTTGAAATGCTTCACGACATCTAAATTAAGTTTTTCACAATGTCTGGAGCAGCATGAATTGCTTAGTTATGGGTCTAAGCTTTAGCTTCATTTCAAATTGGTTTGACAATGTCAGAAATTAAATTTCACAACATTTGAAATGTCGTTAACTCTTCAATGTTTGGACTTTAGACTTTGGCACATCTGAACTTGACTTTGCATTGACTTTGCATTGTCTAAGCTTAGTTCCACTATGTCTAAAGCGACATGTTAACCTTCTTAAGCATAGTTTGAAGCTTTCCTTGCATCCAAACTTAGGCATCTCTGCTTATATACTTTGGTAGTTGTCTGAGAACATGTCTGAAGTGACTTTGTAGCTCTTGAATGATGTTGGACATATCCTTCAACTGTAATATAGGCTTGGAAGCTTTGACCTAATGTCTGAAACATTTTTAGATAAGGTTCTTATGTCTACAGTCTTTATCTTTTGAGCATTTATGTTTTCTTCTTATATTCAGTTGATCTTGTCTTTGATATGATCTATGTGCATTGTCCACTTGACTGATGTTATTTCCTTGATAAATATATATACTTATTACTGCACACTTAGAAAATAACAGTCAGTATCTTAATTATTCACTCACATGATTTTGCTCATCATTAAAACTTAGCTGGTTAAATACATTCATCATCAAAATCAAGCTAAGTAAAGGAGGTTTGGCTCGACAATTTCCCCCTTTTTGATGATGACAAAACATTTGAGTGAATTACCTTTCAAAACTGAAATTGTATAAAGCACATGGGAAAAAGAACAAAAATATTCTAATCAAAACAAGATATACATAGCTCCCCTGACTAAGTGCATCCTCCCCCTGAACGAATGCACTATATTATAATACTTTAAATTTCTAATACAATTTCTCCCCCTTTTGTTATAATAAAAAAGGCACAAAGGAAAGAAAGTATGATAGATATAGAATACAAAAAAATGTAGAAATAAAACATAAATATTTCATTACATTTAATTATAATACATTACAAATAGAATCACATGAGATAAGTGAAACAAATTATAGGGTTTTGAAAGAAAGTGAAGGTAGTGATAGGTGTTGGGTTCCCAAAGTATGGCTTAACCCAAGAAGGTAGGGGTGAATTGGGTATATAAAAATTCATTGCTTAACACCTATTAGACCATTTTCCTCTATTCGTGCTGGTGTGTGGCGTGATGTAAAGTGAATGATAAAACTGTAAAGTGCAAGAAGGATAAAGCAAGTAAAAAAACACACATAAATAATACGATTTTTATAATGGTTTGGGAATCCCGCTCCTACATCCACTCTTCCAAGAACACACACTCATTGTGCCTTCAGTTCCACTATATCTCATATAATGGAAATATAATAGTGCTCCTAGCACCCTTCTAGATTCTAGTTCTAGGACATAGTGCTCCCAACACTCTTCTTGTTTTCAAGAGCTTACCAAGAAACTCAATGGCTTCTAAGTTCACCAACAAACTTGATGGTTTTTAGAGATCACCACTAACTCTCTAGTTTTCAGATTAACCAGAAAACTAATATACTTTACAAAGTGTTATAATGAAACACAAGGGAAGATGAAATCTTTTACAACTCTAGTAATACAAAAGGATCTTCCCATAATGTAAGGACAATGGCCATTAAGAATATGAAGGTTTAAGCTCAAGGATAGATAACTGAAGGTTTAAGTGCATGGGTGGAAGGATTTGCATAAGGTTAAGTGCATCTAAAAAGTATTCCTTCACCTTTTTTAAATCATCTCATCTCTTCTCCTTAAATAGCTCTCTTGAAAACTTGATCGTTGGAGGAAGATGATCTTCATTAAATGCAGAGATGAAAGTAAATGAGCAAGAAACAAATGTAGAAGACCATTCTGATAATCTCCCATTTGAAAACACCATCTTTCAATTAATTTTCATATACTTACAGTCATTTTGCAGTGCCAACCTTGACATTGAAGAGGGTGAATAGCTGGTTCAAGCAACTGATGAATGAGGAGATGCTGCAGCTCTAACTTATTTCACGATTTTAGAAAGAAGACAATAAATTCTGACAGATTCAACTGCACCACTTTGACCAATGCTTCATTGCGTTTGTCTAAAATTAATATCAAACAGAGTCTCTTTCCAGCTGGACAAACTCTCTTCATCTCCTACTTTATCCATATACAAAGTTGGGCTTCTTCATTTTCAGATAGATATGTGTTCCTCTTTGAACTTCTTGCATCCATTGCCTTTCATTGTTTCTTGAGGTTTTGAATAGAGTGTTCAGATTGACATCTTTGAGCATATTTCAAAATCTTTATAACTCAAACTTTCTAAAATGTGCCAGATGGTTAGAACAAATATTTGCTATCCTTGGAGATATGAATGGGTTCTTGATATTTGATTCTTATTTAGCACTTAGGACCTTCAAGCGTTTCATTCTCCTTCAATGGATTATTTATTTTTACCATCAAGAAAGGTTGTGGACCACTTGGAAGAATATTATAGCAAAATCTAGCTATTTTAGAGTTTTGATTTTCCTATATCTGAAAATAGTGAATTTTCATTGTAGCAAGTTACTGTAGCAAATTGCTGTAGCAATATTACTGTAGCAAATCATTGCAACACTACTTTGTCTGAAGTAAGTACCAGACGAATTAGCTTTGTCTGCCGCTACTATAGCAAATCGCTATAGTAGTGCTTCGTTTGTTATTTGTCTGAAGTATCAGACGAATATCTTTGCCTGTTGATATTGTAGCAGTGTTACGGTAGCACCACATCGCTTTGTTTGTTACTTCATCTGTTGATCACCTTAAGCTTTGTACATTGTAGTATAGCAGGTTATTGTAGCAATTTATCTATTGACTTCGTCTGCTAATTTGAACTTTGTCTTCTACTTCATTAGTTACTTCATCTACTAATTTGCCTGAAGGTTTACTTCATTTAGACAAGCTTTGTCTTCCACTTCATCTTAGACAATCTACTTCATCTTTCACTATAGCAATTCTACTTCGTTTGTCATTATAGAATTACTGTAGCACTTTACCGCAACAAAATTATTGTAGCAAAATTATTATAGCAGTGCACCTGCACTTAGAAATTTC
>JAYJMB010011723.1:0-48229 GCA_036873735.1 Pouteria campechiana
GTGTGGCATCCCTAAAATCAAATATTATGTTGGACCTTTGTTAATAGTGCAACTAAAATGTGCATTGGGTTTGAGATTGGATTTAGATGCTTCAGTCTTCAGTCTAATCTTCTGCATTTGCGAGCTTCTTAATCATCATTGTGTTGCATAACATTCAGGCAACTTAGGTGAATGGATATAAGTTGGTATTTTGGATCTCGAAGTTTAATCGCACATGGACAGCTATGACTCTCAAAGCTATGGAAAATGTGAATTGCCAGATGAAATTTCACAGATGATATTTTAATGTTTCTCTTCGGTTTGTTGCTTTGTTAGCTTCAAATGAAAATATTTATTTTTTTGTCTTTTCAAACAAAAATGGACAATTTGTTTATGTAAGGTTTTATTTTACTGTTGCTTTGTCCTTGGACCTAGATTTTATTATTTTAATGCATAGGTTCCTGAGATGCTGGTTTTAGGATTTTATATTTGTTTGGGAAATAAATAAAATTTTCATCAGCCAGGAATAATGCATCTAAATTATTTCAAAAAAGTTCATAGAAGTCCTTCAATCTTTCAAATTTATTATGATTTTCTTATTGTATCCATATTCAAATGTGTTTAATTTTATGGTCTACATAAGTTTCCAATTAATATGATTCTGGAACCCTAGTTAAATGTATGTTGACAAGTATGATTCTTAGCTTTGATCAAATTAAAGCATCATATTAAATCTAATCTTTGTCCAAATTTTTGATACTGAGTCCCTTTGACACCTGGTACCTTATGACTTACCATACCGTAACACCGTCTTGGAAGAAGCATAGACCATTCAAAATTTCCATCCTTTCACCTATTACTCCCCGTTCTTGCCATTTCACTCGGATTAACCATGATGTCAGCCAGATTAATGCAGAAGTCAGTTCCATGATATCAACTGCTCGGATGAGTTCAAAAAGCAAGAAAGTAACAATTTTTTATCCTTCTCAATTTTTGCCACCCATTTTGGAGTCGATTTGTTTTTTTTTTTTTTTTTGTGCTAACTCGGAGATTGGACCACCCTAATCTTTATTAGACACGCTTCGCCTACCCCCTCCATTCGAAATTCCACCAGTGCATAACCACGAGACGATGCTAGAGTTTGATTCCACGAATGAACATTAAATCAAGCTTTCGTCACATTTAACATCTTGTTTAGTTACAAAGATTTCAACAGAAGACCTAGGTAGCCTAAAATATGACATTTGACAGTCAAACTGCACAACTGAATTTCTTTCACTAGGTGTGGCTTACTCGAGCATCCAATTTAGATGTCTTCTAAATATTATTTTAAAAAGTGATGCTAAATGCGTATTTAATAAAAGAGTTGATGCATTCCTGTAGCCCGAAACAATCATTTACACGCAAATATCGATCGCAACGTTTACATGGGAGCCGGTCATTTCCGTGCCCCTTAGAACGTGGCCGCCAGTCGGCTCATAGAACGAGGAGCACAAGCTTTCCTGCTCCCAGCCACCACCTGCTGCAGTCGGCGTAATTACCACGGCCGCCGATCGCATGACTCAGCTCGCACCATGCGCATGGCGTGCGTCGCAAGAGGGGTTGGATTTGGACTTGATGCGAATCCGGCAGGATGGATGGTAACATCCAGTGCAGCGTTTGTACGCGAGAACCAATACCTTCAGCATTAAATATTATTAGCTTCCTCCGGAAGTTCCCGCGTTTTCTCCTCTCCTCCTTGCCGCTAAGCAACAGATTTCGTTTCTGCCTATCAGTAGCAGACGATCAGGAACAGAACGGAAATGAAGCGCCGGCATAGCGGAAAACAGAATCGGCGAAAATGTTAATTCCTTTACTATCGGTGTATTTCTTCCACTCGTCTCGCACTCCATCGCTACTCTTTGACTTTATTATTATTTTTTTCGGTGCAGCGAAGAAACGGAGTGCCACTGAAATCGAAAATCTCAGTCCATCTTCCTCTGGCCGTGCCGATTCGGATGAGTACGTTCCTTCTCCCTCCGATTTCAGCTCTAATGACGACGGTGTCGGCTTCCCTTACGGTTCAGCGCGTGGGAAGGCCGTTATTGGAGGAACCGACGGCAATGATTCTTGGGAAGTCGATTCCGATGATCCGGATGGCGGTAGCGCCTTCCAACCGAGACGGAAGAAGAGGAATCGGAAATGTCGGCAGAAGAAGCGCAAGGGGGAAAAGAACCATTCGTCCGACGGAAGTGATGGTGAGGAAGGTCCTGAAATCATTGATCTCGATGAACCGAGTGTAGAACCTCGTGGTGCTTGGAGGAGGAAGACGAGGGGTGGGAGGAGAGAGAGGAGACGTAGAGAAAAGGGAGAGCCCCCTTTGATTTGGGAGGTTTTGGAGGACGAGAACGAGAAGTGGATTGATGAACACGAGAAGGACGAGGTCAATCTTGATGGAGGGGAATGTGCTGTCCAGGAAACAGCGGAGTCACCTCCCGACCTCATCATGCCCCTACTGAGGTTCCAGAAGGAATGGCTGGCCTGGGCTTTGAAACAGGAGGAATCACCGATTAAAGGCGGTATCCTCGCGGATGAAATGGGCATGGGGAAAACCATCCAAGCGATTTCACTCGTTCTTGCCGCTCGAGCTTTTCGCCCCACTTACCATGAATTTCTAAGTCCATCATCCTCAATGTCTCCTGCGTTGCCCAAAATCAAAGGCACGCTCGTTATCTGCCCGTTGGTTGCTGTGGTACAGTGGATGAATGAGATTATGAGGTTTACGGCAAAAGGGAGTGTGAATGTTCTTGTCTATCACGGGGCAAAGAGGGAGAAGGCAATTCAGCAGCTGTCAACGTATGACTTTGTTCTGACTACGTACTCCATAGTGGAGGCTGATTACAGGAAGAACAACATGCCACCAAAGGAGCGGTGCCATTGGTGTGGGAAATTGCTTTATCCCAGGAAAATGGCTATCCATTTGAAGTATTTCTGTGGGCCTAATGCTGTTAAAACTGAGAAGCAGTCAAAGCAAGCAAAGAAGAAGCATCGAGAAAGCTTTGGTGGTGCCAAAAAGAAATTCAAGGCTGTGCAAGAAGAAAAGGATGAAGATATAGTTGGCGATCTTAAGTCTGCGAATCGAAAGGGTGCTCAAAAGGGTAAGAAACGAGGCCAATCGTCTAATAAAGATAATGTTGGCTCTTGTAATGACGAGCTTGGAGGTGAAGCGTCATTGCCGGGAAAATCAATTTTGCATTCTGTGAAGTGGGAACGGATTATTTTAGACGAGGTATTTAACTTGCTTAGGTTGCATTTCTCATGTCGATTTGGAAACATTGTCTTTCTTGGATGCTACTGCCAGTTTTCAGCAACTTGACTCTAGACGTTATTCTGCTTGGATTGTGGCTACATGTGCTCTGCTACTTTGCTCATGTCTACGTTGTGCATGCTGGAGCTATTGTTGGTGGGGTTTTGAGTTCCTACCAATCATGCTGCCTTAGAAGAGGAATTACACAAACCATCCTGTCCATGATTTGGCCTGTAGACAGAACTCTTATAAATTATACTAACTGTTAACGATAGGGACTTCTCATTGTAGGTGAATTGTTAAAAAAGGTGCAGAAATCAGCAATTTCTCATATTTGTATCTTTGTGCTTTTCTGTTGTTCTGTAGACTAATCCTGACTATTCAAAAGTGGATATTGCACTGGCATAGAGTTTTGGGCTAATGACTCATCTAGAATTCTAGATGGCCTGGCGGTTGAATGATCAAGATCCACTGCAAGAAGCATACTTGTGGACACCTTGTAGGATTGATTCCATTTATTATGGTTGCTAAACATACATAGATCTTAATATTAAGTTCTACAGACAAATCATGCTGTGATCACAACTAATTTTAGCCACCTGATAACGCAAGTATTTGGTCTGCAGTCAACTAACTCCTCATACCACATGCAATGTTCTTGAACTTATTCTAATCTTTTATCAAATTTTGTTTTGGATGATTAATTTATTTGCTAATGCAGGCTCATTATATCAAAGACCGACGAAGTAATACTGCCAGGGCTGTACTTTCTCTACAGTCTTTGTATAAATGGGCTTTGAGTGGGACTCCTCTGCAGAATAGAGTTGGGGAACTTTATTCGCTGGTCAGTTTGCTTTAGATTAATTAAGAAAGCAGTCTTTGATTTAACATTGACCAGTAATTTTTTATTTGCTTAATTATGTATTTTGTACAGATCCGTTTTTTGCAAATAACACCTTACTCCTATTATTACTGTAAGGATTGTGATTGCAAGTCTCTTGATTACAGGCAAGTTTTCTTCTGTTTCCATTGACCATTGATTTATACTTTTGTTAGTTAATGATAACCTCCACATTTTTCAGATTAATTAGTTCTGGGTTTCTTGTTTGCAATTTTTGGTGAAAAAGTGTTAGATAATACATTGAACTGTTTTAGTTAGTTTTTAATTCGAAGGTAGAATGAGGAAGTCTCAATTAATGTATGTTCTCAAACAGTGGTTTGTTATGCCTGCCTTAGGTCTAGTCATGATGATAATTTATTAAAAGACATTCGAGTCTCACCTTATTGTTACACTGCATAACTATAATATATGAACTGAGATTGATCTGAGTAACAGAATTTATCAGCAAGAACTGCTATCATTTTAGTGTTCCAACAATATGGCATCACTCAAGTTATCAATCAGATCAATGTGGACTGTTTTCCTGTAGTCTGGTTCAGTGTTCTTAAAATTGATATTATCGACAATAATATCATTTTAGGTCTACACCGATACGATAAATGTACTGAAAAAGAAATTGTATATAGTTTTCCGTAAATATCGATATTATCATAGATAATATTGATTTTATTATTATCATGAGTGTATGGGAGATAATATTGATTCATATGTTGTCTTGCCTTTTATCCCTTTGAAAGCCATTTTTCTCTTCTCAAAGCCTCTATTCTTATACAACATAGGATGATTTGAAGCTGAAAAACTTGAATTTTTGGCATTACATCTGATTTTTTCATTCAGATGTCTAAAGATTACATAGGTACAAAAATCCATTTTTGACCAACTTTCTATTGTTTATTCTCTTCGAAATTAATTTTTTACAAAGCTTTATACATTATAGCTTTGATTAATATATATTTTAACTACATTATGCAATAAATTTTACAATTTTTGTCGTGATTGGGAATGAACTTTTTATTTGGGGAAAATCCCCAAATTGTCTGATTCGTCGAAAATCTGTGCTGTTAATGTTTGAAAAATCCTTCATAGACATTAGCATGGCAGATCTAACGATTTTTAGTGATTTGCAGTTGAAAGTCTGTATTTTTTTATTTGAAAAAATTAGGGATTTTGAAGAAAAACTTAAATAAAAAATTGTTAGCAAATGCATTATTTCGATCTTGATAAAAAGTTAAAAGAAAGTCTATACTGCTATTTCAGCATGGATTTTCAACCTCACTGATTTTGTTGTTAATTTAAGATTAATTTTAATTATTTTTTATTAAAATAAATTACTAATTTAAATTGTGTTTACATTCCTTCTGTTTGTGTATTTGCATTTCTTATATATGTTTCCATTATTTATTCAATGATGGCTTTTTAGTATATATTTTTGTTCAGAATGTATATTTATATTTATAATAATTTATTAAAGAGTTTCATTGAAAATTTTTAAAATTTTCTCAATTTTTCTAATTTATTGTATTGTTTCGATAAAGTTCCTAGAAAAAACAATGATATCTTTGATAAATTCAATAATATATTTTTTCCGAGCCACTGTTAAATAGGTATTTATTAATATTATGAACATTGGTCTATTTTATAACTTGGTTCACAATTCCGGGGATTGCTAGCCTTATTCTGATGGGTGTTTTGATGAATCACTAAAATTTCTCATTCATCTTAAGTGAAGTTTTTTGCCAGTGCTTTCTTTTCTTTTTTAATTTCAAACAGATATTCAGAAATTAATTAATTGGAAAAGGTAAGATAAACACATCATACAAATAATTGAAATTAATCTTGTCAAATTATCTGAAACATTTTAACGTCACCGAAAGGCCCAACTTATGCTTATTTAAGAATCCAACTGTTAGATGAGTAGACATTTAGTTATTGATGCTTAACAAGTAAGAATTATCTATTACGTATTTTCTAAACAAACGACTCCCTAGAAGTAAGAGAATTGAGATTATTGAATCAGTGGGATCCTTGGTCTCTTTCTGACCGGCAGCTTTTTCCACAATTGATTTAGTTTAGCTTGAGTTAATGTCTCCCATGTCTATCAAATCTATGTGCCTTCTTAACAAGTTTTCTGTGCACAGTAATGGAAACAAATCCTGTGACAAATCATGTATTGTAATGGTTCGACCATAGAAAAGACATCATAGTTCTTCCTGAGAAATCATGGTTATTCAGTTGCCTGAATTGCCTCAAAGTTAATGATTCTTATATGTTCATTCTATTGAAATGCATGCTTCTGTATGCCTCTTGAAAATAATATTGGTAATTGCCAATGCAACAGTTCCACAGTAGACTGTCCAAACTGTATTCACAAGGCGAGTAGACATTTTTGCTGGTGGAATAGAGTATGTTCTACAGCTTGCTCCTCCTTCACTGCACCTTAGCATAGATTAATAGAAATGTTTTTTTGCTTTCTAATACTGTATTTCTTTCATGAAACTACCATGGTTCTTATTTTGATAGTGTATAGCTAAACCAATTCAAAAAAGTGGATATGTCAATGATGGAAGAAGGGCCATGATTTTGCTGAAGAACAGACTTCTGAAGAGTGTAGTGTTAAGGCGCACTAAGAAAGGAAGGGCTGCAGATCTTGCACTTCCACCTCGAATTGTAAGTGCATTTCCAAAACTTCTCCAAGTGGATGGCATGCTCCTTGGCCAATTATTCCCCTTTCACCCCTGCTTCTGTGCTCCATGAACTGGAGAAGAGGACTTAATAAGCCAGGGTCATTGTGTTTATTATAGGTCTCTTTGAGGCAGGATAACCTAGATAAGACAGAAGAAGACTTCTATGAAGCACTATATACCCGAAGTCAAGCACAATTTAATACGTAAGTATCTTTTAATAGTTAATGATTATTGTATGTTTTCCCCTATGATTACTTTCTATCCTTAACCTTCATGGTAAATGATTTGTCACTCTGGGGTGACATCTTGACATAGATTGGAATATGGTATAGTTATCATGCATCTGCAACTTCTTATTGGGCTACAATTATGCCGAACTTGCATTGGTCAGGGTCAGCTTACCAGTCTGGATTTCAATCTTCAGCTTGAGCTGATTGAACTAGTTCAGCTATGTCAGTATGCATGCATATATTTCTATAATACTAAATATATGCTTATTGTATTCAAACACCATAAATGTGTTTGGAGCATGTAAGAAACATTGCAAAATTTGAATTAAACTGTGTTCATCGGCTCTGTGATACCTGCCATGGTCCTTCAACATTCTACTGATTTGTGCAGTTACAGTGGTTCATGATATCATAAAGTTAGCAGATATTAAAGAAGTGAACAACACCACATGAAATATCGCTAAAACCTTAGTTGGACTGCCTACTATAATTTTCAATGCATGAGAACCAAGTAAAAGACTACTTATGCCTTGATGAAAGGACAAACAAACAGCAGTCTGATGCAAAGTTTTGATGGCCCAGGTTAGGTTTCATTGGACCATGTTCAATACATATTCTCTCTCTCTCTCTCTCTCATTGTAATTCTGTAAAACCAGTTTCACCAAAGTACTTTTGTCAAACCTTCCTGTTTGGGTCAATTTCGCTGATTAAATGAAATTTGATCCAACCATCATATTTATTATCATCCATTTACCGAAGGCATTAGAAATCATTTTGATCACTTGTGTGAGCTGCAACTTCTCAAAAGTATAAAATTACATATAAAGTATGAAAATCCATTGGTCCATGAAAATTATGTGTATGATACTAAAGTCAGTTGTGTGGGCCATGCATGCATATCCCTTCTTTTTTTGGTGAGATCATCTTCCTCTTTTGTCCTTGTTACTTTTCTTGGGCTCCCACTTTGAACTATGTTGATGAGAATGTCCTTATTTATGCCCAAGGCACTAGATATCCTCTTATCTGCTATCTAATATGATTCTTGGTAATTTGCCTTATTATTTGCAGATATATTGAAGCAGGAACATTGATGAACAATTATGCTCATATCTTCGATCTCCTTACTCGCTTGCGACAGGTCATGTGGTTCTTATCTGAAATTGAGGCATCATCATCTTTTATGGTCATGGAATAGACATGTGGCTGAATAAGAGTTGACTCAATTCTGATCTGTTGTTCCATGTCAACCATGTACATAAAGGAATACATGTATCCAAAACTCGATTAATCTGAAGTCAGGGCTACTTGGATTGAATATACCACATGAAGATTGTTTTAGTTGGCATCCCCTTACGATATATTGCATGTTGGCTGCAACTTGAACATCTAGATGATAAGCAAACACATGACATTTGTTGCGCTTTATATTTTTCGACACAGGGGAATGGAATGGCAGCAGGGATTCCATTATGATTATCTTAGTGGCAAACATGAAATTGTGTTTTTACTGAATTGGCATGTTAAGAACCATTTTTTTTTCTCCAGGCAGTTGATCACCCTTACCTTGTTATCTATTCTCAAACTTCTCTGCCAAGTGCAAGCAAAATTGAAAATACTGAGCAACAGGAGTGTGGTATTTGTCATGATCCATCTGAGGATCCTGTGGTAAGCTCTTTCCCAGACTTGATGTTAGATTTAACTTGTTACTAAATTTTCATTATCAGAAATACCCACTAGGACTGTCAATGGGTTGGATATGGAGGAGATATGGGAGGATCCAAATCCAGTCTGATTAGCCAAGTTTGATCCTTGATCTGACAGGTCTTCATCTCTATGATCCAAATTAAATTTTGATAAGAAAAGATATAAAAACTAATTTTGTCTGGCCTGACTTTAATAACCTGATTGTTATTTTTATCTATTTATATTGTAATTACATCCTAGTTATTATATTATATTTGTAATTTTACGATCATTTTAAAGTGTTGATATATTGAAATCAATGTTTCAGTTCTTAATTGGATCTGTTCAAGGATTCCCTTCAAGCCAATTAATAATCGGACCTTGTTTCTTCAATCCAAGCTCTATCTAGAAGGTTTGGAGGGGTGTAAGTGGGTTGGGTTCAACCCATAACCCGGTGAAACCAACCTGTTTTAAACTGGGTTAGGGTTGGTCCATTTGCAAAGTTGAGTTAGAAATTTGGCTTGAACCTAACCCGGTTTAGATGTTGGGTTGGATTAGGGTTAGAGTTAACCCAACCCATCAACCCGAATTTACATATGTATAATTAAAAAAATAAAAATCCTTGGCCCTACTTTGACAATAAGATACAATTCTTAAGTAATTAGATATTTGACTAAGAGGTATTTAGAAAGGCCTTCATATTAATGATTATTATTAAAAATTACCATTTAAATTTGTTAAAAGAGAAAGTTCTCAAATTTTCATAGTCTTATGACCGCTCTTTAAACACTTTTGTATTAATTAATGAAATTTTATATATTTTTAATACCATTTTTTAAATTTATATTGTTTTAAACTCATGTTTAGCTGGAAATGTCAACCCGTTTTCAACCCATAACCCAACCCAAATTTTGAAAGTAGGGTTGGATTAGGGTTGAGGTTTTTAAAAATGGGTTGAATTAGGGTTAGAGTTGAAGTTTTAGAAAATGGGTTAGGGTTAGGGTGGACTCCAACCCAACCCATTTCCACCCCTAAAGGTCTGTTTAGTGATCTGAATCCAGCTTAAATGGATCAAATTCTAATTGGATCTGGATGAATATTTGATCTGTTGATGGCCTGAATATGCCCTCATGTAGCCAGATCTGAACTATGTGGCATCATATGCAGATCCTGTGCATATATCAAAATGCAAAATGTACATCTTTGGTCATCCAGTGTGCCGTATAAGATCTGTTTAACTCAAATATGCTCTTCTGTTAGAATCTTCACACAAGGCCAGCCAGTCTATTGGTGCAGGTTGCAGGCAGTGTTTTTAAAACCGGATCGAATTGCCCAGTTTGACTGTGAACCGTGAAGGTAGCGGTCTGGTCTGGTTCCGGTGCTTATATTTTTCAAAAAACCATTTGGATCATCAAAGCCGGATGGTTGGACTGTGAAAATTGGTCCAACAGTGTTCCTGTCCACGTAATTAAAAAAAATAAAGAAAAACAAAAAAACCCTCACACTGTCACGCAACCCTCCTGCCCGCTTGAGTCTCCCTTCCCTGATGGCAGCAGCCAACCCTAGGATTTCCCCATTCCCACTCCTGCCCCTTCTCATCTCCCTCCACACCGACGACTGGTGACATCGGCTGCTGCCGCACAAAAACCCTTCCCATTCATCCCATTTCTCCCTCCCTGCTCCCGCCCTTGCTTCATCTCCCTTGCACAGAATAAAATGATTAGTTGCTTGCCCTGTGATGAATCTTCCTCCTCATTTTTCATGAGCATGAGATGAAGCAAGCTGCTGCACGAAAACCCATCCAGTCCCTGCTCGTGCCCCTGCTTCATCTCCCTCTTGCAACCTTACATTTTTCCCAAAGGATCATGCATCAGTTGTACAATCTTCAGTTGGGTTTTAGGATGATTGACGCATCGGCCAAGTCATTGGGGGTTTCGATGGAGACATTGCATTGCAAGGCTCTGTTTGAAAAGCGTGGGTTTGATTCTTTCCAGTGCAAAGATTCTGGTTTTGATTATTTGCCATTTTAGGTTGTAAAATCATTGGCAATGGATGTGGGTTTGGTATTTCTCTTTTTAGGTTTGGTAGGAGATGTTCCGGTCTTCCTTGCCAAGCTGCAGACTTACATGAATTTGAGTGGTGAATCTGTAATTACCGGCGAAACTCATCTTTGCTGATATTAGTTTTATCATTTTAACCTCATTTCTTGTTAGGGAATTGAATAGAAACCATTTAATTTTTATTTTTATTTTATAGACAGCAAACTAAAATATTAAATTTCGCAAATGCAATTACTCAAACAATATATGGGAATTGTTAATAGCGGACAAAGTAATGGTCTTTCCATTTCATCTTTATAATGAATTTTTACGATGAATGTTTAATCACCTGATTTGAAATGCAATGTGACTAGATTTTTATATGATATGCAGTTATTATCATAGGTTTTAAAGGTAATCTATAATTATTCATAGTATATATCATTATATATGTTTAATTATATTTTTAAAAAATTAAAAAATCTAAAATACTTATTACATTATAATTATGCCATGCTGATATCACTGTTCAAACCGGTTTGAACCAGCAGTTGAACTGGTCAAACCTGAACTGGACACAAAAAACAGTTCATGTCACGGTTTGGTTCTAACAACATTGGTTGCAGGACACCTGAGCTGAGCCTTGCGTTGGCCTGGATATGGTTTGCCAAACAACCAGCTGGGCACACAATTGTTGAGGAATGATTGGATGTTTGCATGTTACAATGTATATGGGCCAGGCACCCGACTCTCGATTGTAAGGCATTTTTATATGATTATTTCAGGTTACCTCTTGTGAGCATGTCTTCTGCAAGGCTTGTTTGCTGGATTACTCTACAGCCCTGGGACAGGTTTCATGCCCATCGTGTTCACGACCATTAACAGTTGACTTTACAACAACGAGGAATCCAGATGATCACAGTCATTCAACGAGCATCAAAGGTTTTAGACGTTCAAGCATTCTTAATAAAATCAATCTTGAAGATTTTCAAACAAGTACAAAAATTGAAGCTCTGGTATGAAAGCATTTAGAATTATCTCTCGTATTCTTCAGCTTTATTTTTTTCCCTTTTACTGTTGAATTCCCTTGATGAAACCATGAACAAAAAGGTCTGAGGAAAAATCTGATCTATTGAAATGCATTTAAATGGGTTTCTTTTCAAGTATCTGGCAACATACAAGCATGTTTAGTTTTCACACCAAACATGTTTTGAAGGTATCAATCCTCGTGGAGGTCTTCAAGCCCATTTGGAAGAATGACACGTGGACCTTGGTTAATTGTGGATCTTCCTCAAAAACATAGTGACATGTCTTTTGGAAATGGGGTTTTGTTTGGACTGGATTGTAAGCTTTGTTGTTCTAATGGCTTGGAATGCCTGAGTCAAGTTTTTTTGGTGTAGATATCTTAGTGTTTTTATTATCAGGTCATCTCTGCATTCTGCTTGTGTGGGATATGGGAAGAGAGGAAAGCTTCCAAGTGTGGCATTCTTGGAATTAAAAATTATGTCATGCCATCATAAATACTGTACTTATAATGTGCATTAGGTTTGCAATTGGATATTGGATGCCTTGATCTTCAGTCTAATCTTCTGCATTTGGAAACCTCTTAATCGTCATTGTGCATGTCTTTATATTGCATAACATTCAGGCAGCTTAGGTGATTGGATATGGCTAGGTATTTTGGATCTTGAAGTTTAATGCACACTGCTTTCGAAGTAGCCAGTTATCACCAACAGTGTCCCTTTTTCCAGCTTTCTGCATAATGTTAATCACCGCTGCTTCATGTTTTTATTCAATGAAATTGTAGATATTGTGGTAGAAAAGGTTTCCTGAAACTTAGCTCTTGTTTACAGATTTTTTTAAATTTCTATAATCATTTACTTGTTTTGATTTCTGTAAAGAGGGAAGAAATCAGGCTTATGGTTGAACGTGATGGTTCTGCAAAAGCAATTGTATTCAGCCAGTTCACATCATTTTTGGATCTAATTAACTACTCCCTGCAGAAGGTAAATAACTTGAAATTTTTGTAGCAACACGAAAATTTGCACAAGGATGCTGAATTAGTCCCTTGAACATTTTGCAGTCTGGCATTAACTGTGTTCAGCTGGTAGGGAGCATGAGCATTGCTGCTAGAGATGATGCAATAAAGAAATTTAGTGATGATCCGAAGTGTAGGATCTTTCTCATGAGCTTGAAAGCCGGAGGGGTGGCCCTCAACCTTACAGTTGCATCATATGTGAGAAATCTAGTGCCCCTATGTTTAACCAATTGCATTTTATTGTTCTGCTTTGAAAAAATTCAAGTCATAACTGCCAATGCGATTTCTCCTTTCAATTGGTACTCTAAATATATGACTCAATCTTTATCCTGTGGGGCCAAATGTGATTCTGATTTTGAACACTAGTGGCTGAAAATGCTTAGCTTGGAATCTTCAATTTTGAATTGTTGGTTAAATTTTCCAAGTCAATCTAATAAGGACCAGTGGATGAGGACTGCGCCTTGCATATTAAATTACTATTTACTCTTTTTTCACTTTTGAAAGTATTTTGAGAATTTTATTGCTGAATAATCCCTTTACATGTATCAAGCGTTCACGAGAGGTAGTTTCAAGTTCTGCAAATTTTGAAGAGACGCATCACACATGGACAGACATGACTTTCAAAGTTATGGCAGATGTGAATTGCCAGATAAAAATTTACAGATGATAAAATTGTATAAAATTATATATCAAATGGAAAGAAGACTTTGAAAGGTGTTGATTTCCAATTACATATTTGTGTCCATCTAGTTAAATAATTTTAATAGTTACATTTTCAATCTTAACTGATTTTAAGTTTTGCACATGTAAGCTTCCAATCAAAATAATTTTTGGCATCATGAAATATGTATGAATTAATATTATGGTTAGCTTGGATTTATTTGCAAAATCATTTTTTGTCAAAAATGAGTTTAAGGTCAATCTTGGTGATTAGATGAAATCTAATCTATCCATTATACTTATCACTATTCATTTGGCTAAAATGATTGAAATCATTTCCATTGGAAGCTTGTGTTAACTATAATATTTGAAAAGATATAAAATCAATGCAAGATAAGAAAATCACTTAGATTGATTCACTCAAGTGTTCAAATGTTGTGAAATTGTATAAAATCGTTTATCTAGATCAGATAGATACTCTGGAAGGTGTAAGTATGAAATTATATACTTGTGCAACCATTTAAGTATTAAATCATTTTAAAGGTTATATATTCATCTTCAAATGTGTTTAATTTTATGGTCTGCATAAGTTTCCAATTAATATGATTTTAGGAATCATAGTTAAATGTATGGCTTTGATCTAATTAAAGCATCATATTAAATCCAATCTATTCAACAGGTTGTATTGAATCATTTCTCTATGTGTATGTCTCCATGCATCTATTTCTGTACCACATGATTTTAATTGTTTTTTTGCTTATGTGATTGAGTTTAGGTGTTCTTGATGGACCCTTGGTGGAATCCAGCTGTTGAGCGTCAGGCTCAAGATCGAATTCACCGAATTGGACAGTATAAACCAATCAGGTACACATTTACACCCATACTGGCCTTCAAAGTCTCTATATCTTATTTGTTGATAACTCTTTCTGCCTGTTTGATTTTATTAGGATTGTGAGATTTGTGATTGAGAATACAATTGAGGAGAGGATCCTAAGATTGCAAGAGAAGAAGGAACTGGTATTTGAAGGGTAAGATGCTGTTTTCCTGCAATGGTGGGAAGTCCTTTTCTCAAAGACTACGCAAATTTTGTGCAAGAGGCCAGGAACTGATCACAATGTCCTACATGTTCTGCAGGACTGTTGGAGGATCGTCTGAAGCTCTCGGAAAACTAACAGAGTCAGATTTGAAGTTTCTGTTCCACAGCTAAACATGAGCAGGAAACGCAGTAATCAAGTGGGGCCTTTCTGGCTGATGCTTGAAATCCATACAACAGCTGAGAATAAATGATTCTTCATGCACATTAATGCATGTATATGTGTCGCCAACTGGCAGTACTACAATTTTTGGTGCATTGCCAGTGGCTCATACACAACTTAAGACCTATCCATAATTTTTAGGATATAAATTTTTAGAAAGATCATTCATGTGTAAATTTTGTGCATCTTATAGCCATTTTTTGCCGTATATTTTTGAAATCATTTCTTTACTGCGAAGATTGGACCATCCTAACCGTCATTAGAGACATCGCCCTTGTATCTGTTGAATGGCCTAGATCAGGCGCACCTTCATCCAGTATGCAAGCAAGCAGTTGGCACTTCATGGAGTCACTCACCCTTAGAGCGCCCTCATCTTTTGTCCACCTCAATCTGAGGATAAGTAGAAATTTCGCAATAACCCAAGCAATTATTCCCTTCAGCTAGGAAATCTCAATCGTTCGCGTCTTTTTCATGCAGCAGCCAAGTAAGAGATACAGAGAACGGCGGGCAAGTTCTATCCGTTCCACCTTTTTTTATTTTTAAATTCCTCCCACTTGAAGTGAGGACGCGATGGAAACCACGAAAATGGCCACTCTTTCGTAACCAGAGAAGGCGTCCTCTCTATAATCTATGCCGTTAGTTTCGGATGGCTAAAGAAATAAATGTGCCACAACGGCAATTTACCAAAATGATACATTCATCTGAAGACTCAAAACTACACATGCAGCGGAGAAAAGCAAGATTAATCATACAACTCTTCAGCGAAAAGAGTATTCTAATCCTCAGCCTACATTTGCGTTAGTGTTAGTACCAGGAACAGGTCTCAACATGGGGTGAGTTTGGACGGGAGCACCAGCCGGTGAAGGGAACATAACAGTAGCAGAGGGAGAAGATGACGATGGATGAATCATGGAAAGGGGCAAGCGGGGCCCAAAAGAAAACATTGGCTGACGGGGCATGTACGACATGTGAGGATGCGTTGGCTGACTGTTGCTGTACGCTGACATACCAGCCTGAGTAGCTGGAACTGGCATGGCAGCAGGTGGTCTCATGTTAGTATTGCTGCTGCTGCTGCTGCTTGCTCCCACAGCACCAGGTTGAGCACTGGTGGCACCCGGTCCAAACCGGGTTGAGATCACCCGTGCTCTTTCAGCTGATAGCCTCTGTCTCGTCCTTTCCACCTGTTCGCATTCCTTCATCAACAAGGTTTCCACCTCCGCAAACTGCTTCAGCTTCAATTCCAGTCTTTTCAACTGAAAAAAGGCAATATACTGGGATGGTGAGAAGAAGCAAACCCAGCAGACCAGCTTCACCATGTCATATAGAAGCAAGAAGCCACTGCCCATTGCCAAGCCTTTAACTAAGGCATAAACTATAAAAACTTCTAACAAAAAGCAAATTGATGTGTTTGTTTCAACTGATTAAATTGATCTAATGATGAACAAAATGATGCACAACACAAAAACATGCAGATTTCCAAATGAGCACAACATTGTTCTGAATGATGTCCAATAGCAAACTGATGGATGAAAATAACACAAAAAATAAACATCAATTACACAAATTACAAACTATAAAAAGAAAGCTTCAACTTATATGTGAAAGACAACATTAAGCACATACAAAGAAGGGACAAAACAAACAATATCATGGCCAAATGAATGCAGCAGCAATAATTATACCTGATGGTTTATGATTGCTGCAACCAATCTCTGAATTTCACGTTCTTCATGATCTGCAAACATCTTTGCCTTTGTTGCAGCAGCAGAAAGACCAAACTTGGCTGCTGCTCTTACTCTTTCAGGAGACATAGGAACAGCAGTGCCAGTTGCTACAGATTCCTCTGAAAATTCCATGCAAAAGTCAGAAACATTTAAGTTGTAAATGGATGAAATTATCCACAACTAACCTGCTTGATGGCCTACACTTGCGCTTGCCGCACCTTCTGCATGAATGCTCTCCGGATTTGACCTGAGCATCATCAAGGTGAAGTCAAAGGGTCTGAAAGTTTAGGCCTTTACAAAGCCAGAAAATAAAATGCATATTATCACAGTTAAATTTGAGGCAGCACCATAGGCAGTAAAATTGCAAAGCTCCTAAGAAGATAAGAATACTAGAAAAATTTTAATATGGTAAGTGAAAGGATTTCAGAGATGTGGTCAATTGTTTCAATGAAAGTTATTCCTTGGTAGGGAAACAAAAAGCTATGTGAAGAATGCACATCCTACCTGTCGCCATGGGTAGATCCTTCCATTTGAACAATGGTATTTGTAGCAATCAAATTTTGATCCTCCTTGGAAAGGGCTGCTAATGATGCATGTGCACAAGCTGCAGCAACTCTGGGTCCTACTGCAGAGGCCAAAAAGGCAACCTGGAGAATTTGTCCAGTGGTAAGATGAAATAATAATTGAAATAGACAAAAGATATGCAGAAAGTTCATGCAAGGTATCAACATTACTATATTGCACAACAATCTCTTGAGCACAAAGTGCTCAGGAAAAAAGAAGAAGCACTGAACTGTTTTCATATTGAGATAGTAAAAATAATGATGAATGATCTTTTTAGCAGAAGACACTGAACATCAGTGTGCTTAATGTTAAAAATCACAGCTTTGAGAACATCTGGAAGTCCAGGCCATTTTAAATAATCAGTAAGCACATCCAGCAACCAGAACTTTCTTACAAAATGGAACATTGAGAAGATTTTATGCCATTGAAAATTGCAATGATCAGTCTTGAGTCTCTTGACCATAGTCTCATTGTAGTATTAAGTAAATACATGGAATAAATAAAGGATCTGCAAGCTAGCTGAAGCCTTGACAATGAAATAATTACATACCAGGGACATAACTGGATTAGCAGATTTAGCAAATGGAATACTTTCACTGTCAAGAGCCTCCTGACATGCCTCTGGAAAAAGGTACATAAAAATGAAGAAAAATATGTTAAATAAAAAAATAAATCAGATGTATGATTGAGACAAATATAGAACATTTACATATACCTTCAGAAACACCATTCACATTCAAATGTTCTTTTCCACGTTCATCCTCTTTGGAGTTATCAGATGTGACAGCTGAGCTAGGAAGTTCAATATTTTCCAGCAAGCCATCCTCCATGGGCAATCGAATAAATTGAAGAATGCATTGTGCTTTTGACTTGGTACCTACGTGCTCTGCAATGTCATTCCAGTTGTCACCGAAAATTTCCATTGCCTCAAGCAGCAATAGAGTTTCCTGATCACTCCAGCTGTCCCCATCCAGATAAGAAAATCCTTTTGCAGAATTCACCCTCACAAAATCTATGCTTGAATTACCAGCAACAAATCTTCCATCATGGAAACAATCCACACACAGCATTGCATCAGCCTGTTCAACAAAATGTTGATCTGTTGGCGATGCATAAAAAAATACTATGAACTCACAATAAATGTTAACTTAAAAATCAGAAATGAAAAGCAATATTGAAAAGCTTGGGAAGTCAAGGAAGACAAGTTAGCAGCCACCAGAAATTGGAATTGGCAAGAAGATAAGTTCATTATACGGGATAGAACAAGGGATCACCAGAAAGTTTCAGTATTTCACCAAATATAGGCTATTGATTAGTAAAAACAAAAATCTGAGATTTCTTACTACTAACATAAGTATTTGATTCACAACATACTAAGAATCCTATAGCTTGTCTTGAACTATGGTGAGCAAACTCATGGTGTTGCAGTGGAGACTTCATTCAGCATATCACATGGTAATTTCACCTGGAAAAGCAAAGATGCCCCAGCAAGCAGATATTAGGTAAATCTTATAATTAGGCAATTCCAGTTGCATCACAAATGTAAAAGTATGCTCAATGAAGCAATACTTCCCCTTGTCTAATTACTTTTTGAGTGAAGAATTTCAGTTAAAGCCTGGAAATTTTAACTTTTATTTTATTTTATTTTTTATTAATAAGGATTGTATTTTGATCCTTGTTTCATTTTTTTTATTTTCGAGAGTCTTATTGTTATGTTATTTGATATTAATTTTTGTGGCTGCCTACAAGTAAGGTTTATTTAGAACAAGTGCATTATTTTGTTGATTTTGATTTAATGAAATATTGAAGTTTTCTTCTTTTCTCCTCTTCATCTTCTCCGCTTCTCCATACCCCCTTTAATCTCCATCTTCTCTTTCCAATTCATATCGAATGGTTCAGAGCTGAAGCCTGGTCCTCATCATCTTCATTCCACTCTCTCACGCTCTTTCTTATTTGCTTTGCCATTTGGACCTGTGAACGCATACCACTACCAACAAACATTGCTTCTACAATGTTGTCTCCCACAACCTTTGCCATTGCTCAATGCAATCCACCAGCATGCCAACCAATCAGCATGTCCACCTTGCCACTACAGCATGTTCCCACTGCAAACACTATCTTAAACGCCCTCTGCTCACCACACCCCACCATTTGTAATCAGCGCTACTGTCACTTCATATCGTCCTTAACATATTCCTGATCAGACTCACCAGGAGGTTCTAGTGGGTCCGCAACCTCATCCACATGGAGTAAATCATTTTCATTATTGTCCACACCAGCATAATTCAACTATTTATAAGGGAAATAATTAGCAATGTGAAAATTGACCCTATTCTTTCCAGAGGAATCTGGTTCTTACCCTTAGACACAAATGAGCACTGATTGGAGCAATAGCTACTCCTAGAAACAGACCTTTCAGATTGATCTCAATTCTAGGACCTATCAAAGTTGGGAGGTTTCCTGAACTGGCTGTCCCCAGCTTGAGAAGTTTTATTAATCAGAATTCAAAATTTATTGTATTTCTCAGCTTAAAGTGACTTCCAACAGGCTGCATGCAGGTTTCCAGGACCATATAGCATCACTTGTTTCTTAATGACTTGTTTCAATCTATTAATGAATTCAGCCACAACAACCCACTCCTTCCTAGTACCAACTTTAGTACACACCTCATTATGGCATCCTTGAACTTATTTATATCGTCATTCATACTCATGGATCCCTGAAATAGTCTAAAAAGCAACCCACTGAGGAAGCAAACAGTACTGTAGATCCTTGCTAGGACAAACTGCAAGTAATTATGGCCAGATCTTTGTAAGTGACAACAGTTACTCAAGGACAAGCATTCTTCCTGCATCTAGCACCTCAAAATGACCTAGGAGTTGTGCAACATATTCTAACTACTAAAATAAGGAATGATAGGAAGCACAAAAATATTTTTCCATACATCTGTGGAACATGGCGATCAAACTTCTATAGTGGTCAAAGGTAGAAATTTAATAAATGTGATACACAACAGTGCAATTGACAGTCAAAGTTAAAGCCAATTCCACTTCCTTGAACAAATAAGGTTGCTTGGGTAAATAAGACCTCAATTGCAATGAAATAAAGCTGTCTTGTTGACATCTATATGGACGTTTCTAACCTGACTTGATGCAATGTCTTCCGATAAATGTGGCCAATGTACCCTTGGGACAACCTTGATTGTTTGACATGGATATAGGTTTGCAGTTGTTATTTTATTCCATATTAGGTTAGTGGTTGCCTATAGATAAGGCTTATTTGGAACAAATGAGTTCCTATTGTTTATTTTGGTATATTTAAATATCAAAAATTGCTCCTTTCCACCTCTTTTTCTTCTTCTCAACTTCTCCTTATCTCTTCAATCTTCATCTTCTTTCTCTGTTTCAAATTATAACAATGAAAATACGTATACAACTGATTTGCATACCAAGCAGGACCAAAATGCATTTGATATATTATGAAGTATGTATAAACAAATCCATTCCATACATTAGTATCTAACAGTTTGTGGAATCTGCATGGAAAATAATTGAATAAGCATGCTTCTCAACACAAAAACAGTTTCAATTTGCGAGAAGTACCTTCTGAGACTGATAGTATGTATGAGTCAAAGCTCGTGAACAGTGATTACACCGGTTCTCAGCCAACCGCTCTCGAATCCTGCTATCCAAATCAGTATCTCTGACAGCCAAACTTGAAGATGCCAATGAAGAAACCTCTTCTGGCTTCAATCTACTCTTTGGCTTGTCAAAACAAATCAAGCTGTCTATAGATCTCAATTCGTTAGCTGGAATGTGGATCTCACCATTCACATCTTCCCTAAGAACTGCCCCAGCAGTCCCATGCTGAGGCAGAGCTGCAGCCACGTAATTGATGATGCCCCAGTGATCAAGAAAGCGCACGATCCCTTTTAAGTCATTGAAGTTGACACCCATGTTGAGGCCATGGAAGTCTGCAACGGAAAGCCTCTTATCTGGGTTCTCCATGTACTTGCCAACTATCCGATTCCGAACCAGCATATATCTATCAGGAGTATGCTCACTAGACTTCCCAGAGAAGAAATGAGGAACAGCCTGACGCTCCAGCCTGTGCACTGATGTTGGAGAAAACCAATCTGTGCAACAGAGAGGAAATCTATTACAGCGGTCCAAATAAATTGCCTTCTTTGTTCAAGACAGACATAATGCAGCATAACATGCGGATCGGATTGGGCAGATCATTTGAAATACCATGCATTGATGCCTACATCTATAACTATCAATTGATGCTCGGTGTTTAAGAGGGATCCAATTGGATGTCTGGACACCCCAAGCGAAGACATTTTCAACTTAAATTATTTGCAAGTCTGTGGTGGGGTCAATGTTTGAATGTTTAATGAGTAATTTATAAAGATTTTTCTAATATGTAATCAAACAAGCTGAGAATCAAATTGAGACAAAGGAGATAGAATCAAACGAACCCGAGTGCATTGGCACGACAAGCTGGCACTGGCTCCCAAACCGCTTCACAACGCCCTTCCCTTCCATGATAGGAGGAGGAGTGCAGACATAGGCGGGCACAGGACCGTCGGACCTATCATTATCTGGCTGGGCGAGCGCAGGGCTACCAGCAGGGACAACGGAAAGGGCCTGAATCTGTCCATGAGAGATGTTCTCCAGGAAAAATGCATTGCGCAGCAGCGTCCCGCTTGATCCACCATCGCTCAGGGCGCGGTCCGCTGCAGCTAGGGCAAGAACGTAGGGATGCTGGCGGTTGACTGTGTGCTTGACAACGGAAGGGAAGCCACAGACCCTAGCACTGCTGTCGGAGAGGATCTCGGCTTCAAGATTCTGCGGCGCGGCGGGGGCATCTTCGTTCTCTTCGTTGTCGTCGTCCTCGTCTTCCATGGCGGGGTCTTCTTCCTCCTCCTCCTCCTCGTCATCGTCGTGAAGCCGCTGCGGCTTCTTGCTGGGGTTTTTGAGATTGGATTCCGTCTTTTTCTTCTTCCATTTGTTCTGGCGAGTATCAGCTGCAAACAGTGAAGGAAAAGAAAGAGAAATATTGTTTTAGAGGGGTGGTTCTAAAAAAATACCGAAAACGAGAGAGAGAGAGAGAGAGAGAGAGAGAGAGAGAGAGAGAGAGATTTTCGCACCAGCTGTAGTGGGGAAAGAGGAGGCCGCCGACATGGTAGGGCGTGGATTTGAGAGAGAGCGCGGAATTTGGGACTCTCTCGCTCTCTTCTGTCGTCTCTCTCTTTCCGGTCTGTATGGGTCGATGAACAGGCCCTTGCGAACGCTAGGCACAACGTTACGGTTGGTTGAGTCTGCAATTAATGGGCCATGTGTGAATGATCTGGACCATCGATCTTCCATCCTACCCATGCACGAGAGATTCAAATCACTGTATCGGTGGGCGGGTCTACTCAAATTGAAGTGCACCAATCACATTTCTATTTTTGATAAATCATGCAAGATATGTTCGCACGGTATTGGTTTGCACTTTGTGCATCGAACGACGACGCGGATCGTCGTGCGGAAAGTACGGACACACCGTGTTTGAATTCCTTATTAAACACCGAAAATTATTTAAAGCCAACAAGAATTCAAAAAAGGGAAATGGTTTAAATAATTTTTATTTTTTAGATGATTAAATAAAAATTAATTTGATTATTATACTTAATATTATCACGTTAGTTAAAACATGTAAAATTATTTTGAACTACATATATGTATATTATAATATTATAAACTTTGTAAAAATCATGAATTGATATAATATTAAGATTTTTAAAAATATGGATATATGACTATATCACATAGGTCCTTTAAAAATTAAAAAAAAATTAAGTAGTTTATATTAGCTATCGAATGGACATATTTTTAGGCCCATCTAGGTATTTTATTTAAATAATTTTTAAATTACTAAATAAACAAGTAATGTTAGATAAGATGAAAGGATTTAATTTCATTTAATTATTTATAAGAGTAAAAAGTCAAAAGGTTCATTTTTATAATATGCTATATTTTTAGATTATATATGCGCGTGTATATTCCTCAAAATTTAAGAACTCCGCTGTGAGTCTGATGTGGCAGCTGAGATTGCCCTCACATGCACAGCGGTTACTAGATGGGCCACCAATCGGTACTACGTTCCAGACAGATGAAAGGAGCAGACAAGCATCGCGCAACGGCCCTTCGTTTCCACGGCAACGCGTCGTGAGCATCCTGGATTTCCAAACAATGCAATTGCCCTTGACAGTCGAGAAGCGAGACACCTTTCGTGGCGGCTGCAGAGGCTGCTTAGATCGATATTCAACTTGGCATATCTCTTCCTCATAGAAATGTGACAATTTCTTGGCAAATTCGGAATTTTTTAAGTTGTTGTTGATTGATGGTGCTGTCATTTTCCGTTAATTCAAAAAAAATGGTGAAAAATGAACTATTTTTAATGTACCAATGATGTTTAAATTTTTCAATATTTATTAATGTGCGTGACAATCAATTTGCATCCAGTACAAATACAAAAGTGAAAAAATATACGAAGAAGTGTGAAATGAATGTAATAGAATCTCCCCAGCGATGACACAGATTCTTATGATGATATTACATTTGCTTAAAATTTCATTAATCAGGTGTACAATTTAAAATCATAGCCTATGTGTAAACTTTGATTTGAAAAACAACGAGATGTTAAAAATCTCGTGTTTGCAATGGTTTCATGATGTAAAATTCTCAAAGTACTGGGGAGAATTTTCCAGATTTGGGGCTACATTTGTGATAATTGATGTAGAAGCGGTGTGAAGTTCACACTCTTCTACACCCATTCAAGCAAGCCCTTCTGATGCTTGCAGCACAAACGTGAAATAATCATAAAATACACAAAAAAAATGCAAAAAAATCTACTAAAATCTTCTCAGTGATGTGATAAATTTCTCTGATATTGTTGCATTTGCTTAGAACTTCATTAGCTATATCATTCAAAATCTTGCTTTTTAAGAAAACTTTGATGACAAAATGAAGGAGATTTAAAACTAACAAGATCTTCAAGTCCTCATGATTATAATATCTGCGGAGTTTTCAACATCGTTGCTGATGCTTTTTAGGGAAGAAGAGCTGGAATTGCTTATCAATTATTTTGTCATGTTTAAGAAGTATATAATTATTTAAAATTATCCATAAAAATATTGAAATTGCTTAAAATATGATATAATAATATATTCATCTTTAAAGGTCTGTTTTGACGCATCAGAAAGGGATTGTACTAGTAACGTGATGTTTTAACTACTATAATTATTCTATTTCTGCTCGTTATAATACTTTTTAATTATTTTTTATTTTTTTATTAAAAAATACACATTGCTAATGTCATCCTTACTATACTTTTCTAATATACTCTCTAGTATAAAGAAAAATAATTTAGATTGAATAAATGTCCGGCTATTCTCTCGTGAGTTGTAAAATTAGTTTAAAAATTTTTAAGCTGTTTATATGTATTCTTAAAAAATTTATTATTACATTCCACTTCAATTTTGTATTGAAATATGTTTTGAATTTATAATGAGATACACAGAGATGAATATAGTGATTGGCTTAAATCCAATCACAACATCATGTTGGGTATCATTACCTGGAGCTTTTGAGCATCGTCGAGAGCTGCAACAAATCAAAGTTGGAGAATATTTACACAGCTTCCCAAGAGAAAGCAGCTGCATGGAGATACATTTACACTGATGCAGCATTCTTCGCAAAAATTCAGCAAAAAGCTCCGCTGATAACTTGCTCCCCTCTGATAAGTACCTTTTGCCAAAGATTGTGCTACCGACCTCCACCTTTGAGTGTGGGAAGATTGTTATGTTTCAATTTTATTTTATAAGAGATATTATCTTTTCTTTTTTTTTTTGTCGATCTTATATATCCGAAATTATATATAATGCTATTTATTTTCATTTAAACTTTCTATTTCTTCTTTATCCTATCAGATAACTCATACTATCCTTCTCTTCTTCGTATATTTTTCAAGTCCTTTTTTACATTATCTCTTTTACATTGGTTCAAGGAGACTGGAAGGTATTGATCCGGTTCTAAGTAAAGCACTTCGGATAAGCTAGCATCAAATTTCCTATCATGCCTAATGGCTATCACCCTGCCAGACTATTCTCGTTGATAATGGCTAAAATGTTGAAGGTGATTCCTATTCTGAACTATCAATTAAATATTCCCTCTAATATATATATTTGCCCGTGATCGAACTGATTTTTATTCCCCAACCATTCCCAGAACATTATGCCTCTTCCTGCAATTTCCTACACTTCTCAAGACTCCCAACAGAAACTTGGTTTTCTATTTCTCACATTGGCATGTATTTGGCTTTAGCAGGTATGAAATTATTGTTCTCAAGTTTCTTACAAAGAGGATTCACAAAGCCCAAAGTGTCAGATTAATCAACACACCATTACTACTTACCCTGTCTATCAATCCACAGCGGGTCCGACTCACCACATTCAGATTTCCTTCCCAACACCAAAATGTTGAGTGCCAACTACAAAAAGCATGCATGGCTTTCAGCCAAAACAAAAATTAGCAGGACAACCATAAAACTGTCAAATTTACAAGCATATGGGGCAAGAATATGGATAAATACTGTTCATGGCTTAGATCAAATAGATGCTACAATTTTTTAGCAGCCTGAAAAATATTCCCAATGGTGGGATGTAGTTTTTTCATAAGTTCCGAAAAAGGACATGCTATTATCTAAATCCTATTAGCTGGGGAGGAGTAAAAGAACTAAAATCCAAGTATTGTATGGCATTCATTAAGCTACCCATGTACATTTTCATCCTATGACTAATCGAAGTGGTTATAATGCAGGTAAGTAGCTCAGGTTTTTGACCATCCCAATGCAGCAAGGATCACACCTATGAAATCGCCGTTGAGCAGGGCCTTAAGCAGTCTGTGTTTGTCAGGGGTGTAAGGTGGGTACCTTGCAGGAGCTTCCCCGCTGAAACTACGGTGCATCACAGACTTCTTATGGCTGAATGCATCGAATGAGAATTTTCCATGGTAACAACCCATCCCACTTTCCCCAACTCCTCCAAAGGGCAAACTGTCAACAGTGATCTGTACAATGAAACAAGTCTCACAACAAAGTTCCAATCTACATCGAGTGCAATGACTAAGGTAAGGTAAAAGAACATTACATGTAAGATAGTGTCGTTGATGAGCATTCCTCCTGCAGAGACAGATTTTACAAATTCATCCTCAACTGTCTTGTTCTTAGTGAAGAGGTAAGCTGCTAGCGGTTTTGGTCTTGAGTTGATAAAATTGAAACCTTCTTCCACACTGTCAACCTTCCAAAATACAAATAAAAGGCAGTTATCACAACCTGGCGTGCAAATGAAGTTACAGCATGAAGCAAACTAAGGAGCAGGTACCCACTGTGATAATAGGAAGTAGGGGACCAAATATTTCCTCATTCATCATCAAAGAGTCTTCTGGAACATCCAGTAAGATCGTAGGAGCAATGTTTCTGCAAAATATGATAGAAGCGCTTGAAGTTCTTCTAGCTATGGTTGTTTGGAGATAATTTACTTCATAAGAAAATGTGCAAACTGATACTTACAGGGACATTTCATCTCTTTCACCTCCATGGACAATCTTACCAGAAACCTTCTCGTCATCCAAAAGCCTTGCTAAGCGTGAGAAATGGTTCGAGTTCACGATGCGAGACATGTCTTTTGATTCCAAAGGATTCTTCCCAAAGAATTCCTCCAATGTGCATTTCAAGGCATTTATCTGACAATGGATCAAATCCATCAGAGACGCAACATTAAGAAGATGAACCACTAATCCAAAATTACCATAGACAGCTCCAATGGCCAGAAGTGCCAGTGGAGGCTCTTTGCATCATCTGTCGCTGATTCCATTCACATGACATGACTAAATACGATTGCGGGAATTTGATGGTGCACGCATGGACATATGTTGTTTGTGGAACTTTGAGTAGCTTCACTGTTTCGGTGCATCTTAGTGATGAAGTAAAGTAAAATGACTGATTTATGCAGCCAAGTCATATACATTTGGCATGTCACATGTCTTAGATGTCTAGTACATAACATGCCAAGATGTGTGCTTGTCGAGTTCAGATATTCATACCAACTTAGAGGCAAATGGTTTTTGTGTTATGATATAGTCCGGAGCAATGCAAGCTTGTCCATTGTTGCAACCCCACTTGCCCACAGCAATCCGTTTTGCTGAAACCTTAGAACAACAATAACATTTGAATTACACTGAATTTTTACGTAGTGGAGAGAAGTTAGCAACTTGCTGCATGAACTAAAAGGGAAAATTACTTCCAAATCGACAGTCGAGTCCACAACAACAGGGCACTTCCCTCCAAGTTCCAAGACTACCGGTGTAAGGTGCTTTGCTGCAGCAGCCATTATAATGCGCCCCACTCTTCCGTTGCCTGCAGTATTGAAGGCAGTTAATTTTAAGCAAATTCAAAGGAGACTCTGCAATATCATCCGACAAAGCAAGAAAAGACTAATCAAAAGCAGTCGGAAAAAATGTGGGGAAACCTGTGTAGAATATTTTATCCCATCTTTGTTCCAGCAGTGCGGTTGTTGTGGCAACAGCACCTTCAACTACACGGACTGCCTTGGAATCAAGATATTCTGGTAATAGTCTTGAAAGCAATGAGGATGTGGCTGGTGCTATTTCTGATGGTTTTAACACCACAGCATTGCCAGCTGCAATAGCTCCAACAACTGGATCGAGAGATAACACTGGAAAAATGATGAATATTTTTCTAGTTAGATGGTCATGTCTTTTTCCTTGTGACGAAAACCAGGGTAGTTTAGATTTCTGGATTGCTACGTACAAAATGGATAGTTCCAAGCTGAAATAATCAGAACAACACCCAGAGGCTCCGGCACAATTTCTGCAGATGATGGGAAAGTGGCAAAAGAAGTTTTTGCCTGAAAGATCAAACAATAATAATAATAAAAGTGAAATGTTGCAGTAAGGTTAGAATCATATGTTCGAAAGTGAGCGGCGCAAACGCAGAGAGTGGAAAAAATACCCGCGCAGGTTTCATCCAATGCTTCAGTTCTTCGAGTGCCAATGTACATGCAGCCTTGGTCAAGGAAATCTGCATTTTGAACAATATTCGGATCGGATGGAGATAGAAATGCAGTTGGTCAGGGTTACCAAAATTGGGATGGCATAGAAGCATTGGAAATATTCGGTATCATTGACATCTTATCTGCACTTTCTCACGGCCACGTCGGTCATTAATGTTTCTGCTCTAATTAATACTCACATTCTGCATACAGCTTAAATTAATTAGGCTCTATTTAGGATTTGAGTGGAAAAAAAAAAGTAAAAGAAGATGAAAAAATTGGAACTTAAAAATAAAAAGTAATAATAAGTTTTGTTGTAATCAAATGAATAAAGGTACAATAGATAATTTTTAATTAAAAGATATATGATAATGTTTGAAAATATAAGTAATAATTAAAAGTATAATTATTAGACATATAAATGTCATATCATACCAATCAAATTTAAATGATGGGTCCAATAAGAAAGGAGAAAAAGCATTGTTATCTACCGTATTTATTAAGCCCCTTATCAATACTTTAATCCAAACAAAGTATTCATTATAACATATATTTTATTCTTTTCTATCATTGTTCTTATTTTTAATCACTATTTGTAACATTTTAATCACTTCTTTTGATATATTTTCAAAAACAATTCTTCAAATCAATCATTAATCTTCATTTTCAACTATTATAATATATGGTTGAACCTAGCCCGCCAAACCCGAATTTAGGCAAACTCTCCTTTTCTCAACCCAATATCCCAATTTAAAACTATTTAAACTAGGGTTGGGGTCAACCCAAACTCGATTTCAACATAAATACTATACATGCATTCAAATTGCATATGATATTTAATATAAAATACAAAAATAATATAATCTCAATAAGGCTCATAGGCCATGACATTTAACTAGAGCTACAATATTTTTTTATTATCCAAAGTCTATCTTACGTGCCAGTAGTTAAGCCCAAGACTACTCAGTTAACTAAGATTTCAAGGTAAATAAGAAATATTGCCCATGGGGTTATAAAAATATTGAACTCTCTAATGCCCTACATATTATGGTATATCCAAAATAAAAATATTTAAAAAGATTTTAATGGAGTTCACTTTATTAAATTATAACTATTTGATCGCAAGTCTGTGTAACCTATATTATTTATAAAATTAAAATACAAAAATAACTAAAATTATTTGAAATATGAATGGACAATTTTAAGGATTGAATGATACTCTATTTTCTCATTTAATTTAAAATATAAATGAATAATTTAAACAATAATATTTTAATCAACAAGACCGTCACTAAATTTTCATCAACTTAAATTTCAACCCAAAACTCAATCCAAGCTCAATTTTCAAAAATAAGGTTATGATTGAAGATTTACAAATAAAATTAGGGTTAAGGTTTAGAAAAATCTGATTTTCGTGAGCCTAATGACACCCTGCTTATCATCCTATATTGTCATTTCTGCCAGATGCTCACCTTGGAACTCTCAAGTCCACCAGTCAAAAGACACCCTCTACAGCAAATGCCCGAATGATTGAAGGACATAAGGTCAATGATTGGTCGCTAGATTGAAGACAGATTTTAGGGAATCCGCCCTTGCAAGAACATTCACGAGTGCAACAATTCCAAGCATCGCGGCTAGGACTGGATTACACGAAAAAAATAGTGAGATGCTGACCTCGGAGACGAAGGCTTCGAGCTCGGGTTTAGAGAGGTCGGAGCGAAGAGCTTCGACAATGTCAGCCTCGTGTTCGACCACCATCTTCCGTAGCATCTTCAGCTGCGTCGCTCGCCATTCGTAGCTCTTCGTCACACCAAATTTGAAGACCGTCCGGAGCTCCGAAACTAGCCCCGCTGCTCTCTCTGCGTCCATCTCAGTCGTCCTCTCCATCTTCGCTGCTGCTGCTGCTGCTGCTGCAAACGTCGTGGTTCTTCTTCTTTGAGTGCTTGTTTTCTATCGTATACACAACAGAAACCACGAATCATACGCAAACAAGGATTGCAGTTTGTCGTATGCGTTTGCGGATAAGGAAAACAGGAATCTTACGCTAAATACGGCCTTCGCCCGAACAAACTTCAGAAATTTAATGCACAGCTTGCTGCCAGTGTCGAGCCCCCTCCATCGATCACGAGAGATGTCCAATTTTAACTGCAAATTCGAAAAACCCACCGATGCCATTTTCTGCCCAACACGAAAACTTCCGGTGTGATGGTTTTTCGGTTGCGACTTGACTGTATGGAATCAACACCGTCCATTGAGGATAAAAGAAAGGCATATAACCCGTAGAATTTGGTGGATGCCTCCTTATCTTCGGGAAAGTAAAGTTGTTGTTGTGCATCTGGGATGCTTATTATGCGTACGGTTTACTAAAACAGCTTTATTGCCCAATACCTACTGCGTGTAAAAATCCATGCCCTTATGTGTTTGTACTGCGTGTAAATCCATGCCCTTCATATGTTAATGGAGAGAGTGCCCAAACAAGAATCGGGAAATATAGACAAGAACCATACAGAGGGTCTGGATCAACGCAGCATGGTCTATATGTATTGTGTGGATTTATGGGTGGTTCTCTGTGAAAACCCTTCGGATTTTCCTACATTATAATATTTCAATAGAATTCAAATTAAACAGCATACTTACGCTATTTATATGGTCAAAATATTAAAAATTCAATCTTCAATGAAGAGCTTGTAAACTAAGGCTCGTTGGAGTATTTTAATTAAGATAATTTTCGACATCGTAACAAAATTCGTACCGTTTATTTGTGGACCCCATCCTAAATTAAACATGTGGACAAAAAGGATGAAGGACACGAGGCATGTAGGTTGGCGAAAAGCGCATATCCGGTCATTTGCTAGGTGATGGATAATCTAAAGATAGGATGGCTTAAATCTCATCAAAACTTCACGTGTGTGGTCGAAGAATCAGCACCTTTCAGCCTTCTTTTTAAAGACAAAGTCTAAAAGTCTACCGATGTCATCAGTTCCGTTTGTAGGCTTCATGTCAGTAAGGGGCAGTGCTAGGATCACGGATCAAATCATACGCAGGCCCCCTGCACTTGCGATGCATGTCTAGCCGTTCGCCACAAGCGAGACGGGCGTGTTTGTTTCCTTCCTTTCATTCATACAGACATGAACATATTTGGAACATAACTCGAGAACAACAAAAATGGTACAGCTAAATCCATGTAACTGACCGATTTGACAGCTTTTGATAATGATGATTCGATCTCCTAACCCTTCTTCTATGCTAAAACTCTGATTTGTTGGATGGTCAGGATCATTTCGTCAAGGCGTAATGATCAAAGGTGGGGCCCACTCAAAGGTTGGCGTGGATAATAATTGCTGTAAAAGAGAAAAAGATTTGCAGGCGTCAGATGGACGGATAGGATTATCTCTGCAGGAATTCCAAAACAAGGGGGATGGATGATGGGCTTGTTTGCGAGTTGGGCTTGGTTTATTTCAGCCATGATTCAATTCGACTAGGCTGTTAGTGTGGATAATTTCAACATTTCTAGATAGGATAATCAGTGATAATGTAAATTTAAAAAAAAAAAGCATTGATTTCGTATAGGGAATAAAAACAAAATAATAAAAAAGTAGTGGACATATTGGGATCAAGATCGCAAGATTAGCACGAGTTCTCACTGCTTCCAATGAACGGTCGAGATCACTGGTCGGAGTGTCCTCATCCTCATTAAAAATATAACGTCTCTCGACTTCATCCCTCACCTTTTAGGGTAATTTCAGGATTTTATATTGAAAACCTTTAGAGCAGAAGACACTGGAAACTGAGGGAAAGGGCAACAAGGTAGAAAACAGGTTGAACTCTGCTTTTGCTGCGAACCGCTTCCAATCAGCCCTAGGAGAGAACATAGCTCGCTCGACTTCCAACGTCGTTGCACTGAAATCAAAGTTCAATATCGATCGCCCTCTAATATTTATCCTGAAGTTCTAAATAGGTAAGTTCTACAGAATGAATTTGAAGTTATTTTTACCTTTTTTTTTGGTTTATTGTCGGAAAATTTGCATTTTTTTTTATCATTTTGATTGGCTGATTCTGTATGCTTTTCTTGCGGAAATTAGCTTGCTGCATCATTGTTTTTCGCTGCGTGGGAGTTAGTGGTTGCCACGAAACCGTCCCATTCCATCTCCATCTCCATCTCGTGAGCTTCCACGGCAGTAAGGTTTTTTAAGCGACTGTAATTTTTTAGATGAAGCGATGATTGGATAGAGTTTTATTTGAAAAGAGAAGAAATCTGCATTTGTGTTTTATAGTTTTTTGACCTCACTATCATCAAAACCTCGGTACTATCATCAAAACCTCTTACCGAGTAATCCGGTTCATATATGTAATTCTTAAAAACCATTTTGCAGCGTTATGCTCTACCACAAACAAATCTTATCCTCAGTGAAATTCAAAATTGTGCATTGTTTGGTAGAAACCGTGGTGAAATTCTGAAGCTAGCTTCTACTGGGTATGGCAGCAAGTTGCCACTCCCAAATCTCCATGTTACCGTCTATTCCATAGTTTTAGTAGAATTCATAAGCTTACTCTACAAGTGCCCCCAGGCTATGTGATGGTTATTTCGCAAGTTGGTTAAAATTAATGAGTTTGATCAAAGCCAACAAGTTTACCATTTTTATTATAGGTCATTTTTCCTTTCTTTTAATTTTTTCGGTTATCACATAAATGAAAAAAATGGATTAACTGGTGTTGGTTAACATTACATACTGTAGGGAGGCAAATGCGAGGCCATATGTAATGTTCAATCCAAAACACTGCTGAAGATTTAAACTACATCACTTATGTGGGACTTGTAGACATTAGCACTGCCAAGGATATATGTCTAATGTCGTTGAGGCAATATTTTATGGTGTACTTGTGGGATCCATGGTTGCCAATCTAAATAACTAATTCAATGGGTCAGGGTGGTTGAATCATGCCTTAAAAAGTCACCTCAATGGGCAATTGTTACTTTCCAGAATGTTAGTTGTCCAATGGATGTTTAAGAAAAGTAATGCAGGCCCAATTCAATTGGAAGATGCACAGATAGAATGGAATATCCATGACGTGCCATCACAAGGATTGTTTGGGACACTTGATGCCTAGTAATCTGAAATTGAGTGTAACACAAGTATCTTCGAAATTAGATGATCTAATTCCTATATAATGGAGCCTAGTTTACTATGTACTTACAACTTGTAGTTCAATCTCTCAATGCTATAGAACTTACTAATTTGCTCTGTAAGGAATCTCCTGTGATGATCTTATTGTTTCATATTTTTACAGGAACCATTAAGGTTGTTGATGCCAGTGACTGTTGCGCTGACAGACTTTTAGAGCATCTCAAGAACAGCAATGGTGTTTGGTCAAGTTGTTATTGGTCCCCCAGGCTCTGGAAAGACAACGTACTGCAATGGCATGTCACAATTCCTCAAACTCATTGGAAGGTGCTTCTTGGTCACACACAGTCTAGTTCTAGTAGTTTCTTTTCTTTTAGCTCTCTTATTCATGCATTGTGGTAGATTAGCTGTTCTCATTATGTGTGAATTTCTTGTCATTTCAGAAACTATTTTCTAATTGCTCTGTATTTTTACTCATTGACACCCTTTTCTGATGAACAAAAATATTTTGAAAAAAACATTTATATTTTATCTTAGTTAGTTTCATCCTAAACATTTCTTTTCTTTTACTGGCTACCATGCTAAAGGAAAAGGGTCCCTTTTGGATTCACTCTTCCCACACAGTATTTCATGCCTAAGTGCTATTTTGAAGAAAATCTGTCTCAATAAGTGCATTTAGATGCAAGTTTAGGAAACCCTAGCAGAATGCTATCATGAAAAGATTGGCATGAAGTAGCCTTTCCTGAAAATCAAACATGATTTTTTCTGGGGAGCCATTTGAAAACCTGGCATGGCATACCCAATTTGCTAAGAATCCTTTTTTGCAGATGTGTTTCTGGGCCCTAATTTGAGTCTTATAGTCATGCATGAAGTTCTGTTTTGGGTCTTAATTGGTGCTATGCGGCCATATATCAATGAAGAGGAAAGTCTTCTGAACTAACTTGTGATGAAATTGCTTGGAGGAGATATTGGCATGTCTCAATGAAGAAACTGATCCTGGTTGAGGCTACTTTGATCCTCTGCTGACTTTTTCATCTGCTTTTACCTTCTTCTCCTGCATTCACTTGATTTAAGCCACACATTCCTATTCCAGGAATAGTCTTATGCTCAAATTTCACCTCCTTATATGCAAGGGCCAGCAGATTTCTATCTTCCACTTGCTAGGGGTGCCACATATCAATGTAGAAATTTTAATCTTTGCAGACCCTAGTTTGGCTCTGCATCAGAACTCATAATAATACAAAAAATATGACTATTGTTTCGATGGCATAATGAAATGTTTGTCACAGAGGAAGAGTGGATGGTGGCAAAGTAGATTTATCTTATGGCTAGTTCTTTTCATGATTTCGAATTCAGTTCTCCTTTCATCTCTTTTAGATTCTTTTTAGTGTTTCTATTGGAAATTTATAAATATGAAGCTAGCTTAATAAGCATCTGCAATAACTTAGCATTTCCAAGAATCAGTTACTGCAACAAGACAAGTACATGACCATTCGTATTTGAATATTTGTCTAGCATATATATGTAAGGAAATTCTTTAACTACTGCACTAATGTGACCATGAGAATCATTGCTTGCCTTACAGGAAAGTGGCTGTTATCAATTTGGATCCAGCAAATGATGCATTGCCGTATCCTCTTTACATGGGATTTTACATTTTCCTCATCAGATTCTACTTTTAAAATCTTGCAAAAGGATTCACATTGATAGATTTCTTCTTTGCCGACCGCCTACCTTCATTGGCCTGCCTTTACTTGAGATACAGGTATGAGTGTGCTGTGAATATTGAGGATCTCATAAAACTTAGCGATGTCATGGTGGAGCATTCTCTTGGTCCTAATGGAGGTTAGCCATGATCTTCAACTTCATGTTTTCTCAAATTGACCTGGTAATTGAGCAAACTTATTAGTGTTGGTTTGTAGCTTTTGTATGTAACAGCAAATAAGGGTTTTTGGGATATCCAAGCCACTTGGTATGGTTTCCATTTTGGGTAACATGGTGTAGGCAACCCATTTTTGTTGCCCCTTCCTCCAATCTCCCCATCAGATATCACTTGTGATATGTAGGGGAAGGATTTGGACATAGACCTGTTGAGCATTGTTATAATTGAATCTTGTTCAACATGACAGGCATATTATGCATAATTTGAATTGTGATATTGACTAAAACTTTTCTGCTTGAAGCTAGATACTTATTTTCATTGTATATGTGAACCAGGTCTTGTGTATTGCATGGACTACTTGGAGAAGAACATTGACTGGTTAGAGGCTAAATTAGCGCCACTTCTCAACGGTTAGAATGCTAATATTTTTCACTAGCACTTGTGCTTTTGTTAATGATGAGTCATTTATAGTCTTTTTCTCTTGTTTGGCCAAGGCTTTTCTGCAGTTAGACCAGTGTTACAAATGATTATTTGTGCAAAATTAGCAGATCTAAAACCACAATCGAACTTAAGCTACCCAATTGGATGGTTTGGCAACCCAGGCTGCTAGCCTCATTGCACCATTGGTTTGGTCAACGCATTTGTTATTTGCACGTAGGCAGAAGCAGGACTTATGATGGTGGTAGTGTTAAGTAGATAAATAAAACTCAAACTTTGCGTATGTGGCACTGCAGCTTGCTTTGCTTATTGTTTTAACATTGCAGATCACTATCTTCTGTTTGATTTTCCTGGCCAAGTTGAACTGTTCTTTCTTCATTCAAATGCAAAGAAGGTTATCTCAAAACTCATAAAGAAGATGAATCTGAGGGTATGATTATGCAACAGTTCTTTGTGTAATTTTGACTTAGCTTAGCAAGGGGTAATGCTTATTGTCGTTGTGCTGAATAAAATTTGAAATTCTTTCATACCTTGCAGTTGACTGCAGTGCACTTAGTTGATGCCCATCTTTGCAGTGATCCTGGGAAGTATGTGAGTGCCTTGCTTCTCTCCCTATCAACCATGTTACATCTGGAGCTTCCACACATCAATGTCTTGTCTAAGATTGATCTCATTGAGAGCTATGGGAAGCTAGGTATGGTCAGAGTTTTCTACTCTATTAGATATAAACTACAAACCATTTGCATTTTCTAGTAACCTGTATCAGGAATTGCCTCACATTAAAGTGTTTTCATCTCTTGCAGCTTTCAACCTTGAATTCTATACAGATGTCCAAGATCTTTCATACTTGCAATACCATCTTGATCAAGATCCTCGTTCAGCAAAATACAGGTATGATTGTTTGGTCAAGCATCTTTGTAAGTCGAGGTTAGAGTCTCATCTGCTGCTCTAATCATTTAGTTTGCTAACATTTCATTAACCTTCTTGGCTTTTCCATGTTTTTTGTAGCCTTTTATGTATTTTGGGAGCTGGGTTCCTGTTTTAATTTGACATAAATTATTCAAAAAAATAAAAAGAACAAAATAACGGCATCTCTGTTTGCAGCCATTACATGGCAAATCATAAGTGATGCGAACAATGGAAATGCAAGCAGAGGCTGAAATTTGTGTCGTTGAAGAACCTCTTTACCAAACTGGAAAATGCTATTCCATCAGTTCTCTTGTTTTGGATGCAGGAAGCTCACAAAGGAGTTGTGTGACGTCATTGAGGATTATAGTCTAGTGAGCTTTACAACCTTAGATATTCAGGCATGTTGGATTGTGTATTTGCTATTGATAATGCTTTGCTGGTTGCGAGGCTGTTTCTAAGTTTTACCATATCTTGAACTCTCCCAGGATAAAGAAAGTGTAGGAAATCTTGTCAAGTTGATAGACAAAAGTAATGGCTATATATTTGCTGGCATTGAAGGAAGCGTTGTTGAGTTCAGCAAGATTGCTGCTGCTCCACTGGACTGGGACTACTACAGATATCCTTACTCAGCTATAATTAAATTAATGACTATATGCTGTTGTTTTCCAATAAACTGATTATCTGTGCTGGTATCCATTTCACCACATGGGCATGCTGCCGATACAGCCAGCCAATGACCTGATTAAAATGGGCAATTACCAATGAGTCAGGCCTGATCATTATAACTGGCAATTTCCAATGAGTCCGGCCTAATCATTGTAACTGGCAATTACCAATGAGGCAGGCCTTGAGAGAGTTGGTGATCTCCTTATGGAGGAAGAAGGTGAGTGAAATTGTAATTTCTGTTTGGCCTAGAGATATTAGATTAGCTTGTGGTGATTCATGCCAAAGCATGATCCGTTGGCCTTTATGTGAGGCCTAATGTCTAGTTGAATGGCCCTACCCTAACCACTTCCGCATGATCACGTCTCAATTTTTTTCACCTGGCACGTTGGATGGAGATTTTCCTTAACATTGAGGGTTTTACAACAGCAGCTGTGCAAGAGAAGTACATGAAGGATGACGATGATGATTACCGTAACTGACTGTGGCTCGCACATGAGCCTGTCAATACGAATAGAGAATTTTCAAGAATTTCATTGTGTACGAGTACATTTTCTGTTTTTCTTCTCATTGGTAGCAGAAATTTCGTTGAAGATTAATGAGCGTGACAATGTGTAAAGCCCATCTGGGGGGTGCTGGAGAGGATGCAATGGTCATTTTGTTTTCATGTATTCACCTTACCCCTTTTGGCCCAAAGATAGGATGAATGAATGCCATACTTTGAATGTAAATTGCTCCTGTTAAGAGTTATGCGCACGGGCAGGTCCTGGAACATTCGATATGAGAGAAATGGCTGTGGATTCCCACGTTCTTGTTCTTCATTAACTACTCGTAATGCATACTTCATTGGATTAATTGATAATATTTCATGTTAGCCTTAGACTTTCTAATTTCTCAATAGGAAGTCTTCCTAGAGGGGAGGTTAAACGAGTCTTAAATTGTCAAGTGTCTAGTTTTTGTCAGCACTTTGGATCCGTAGGTAGACGCTAAATTTGAAATCCGTTTAATGAAGTGTCTAATGCCGTTTTGAAAAGGTCATCTGCATGCCCAAATCTGAGCCAAGTAAAACATTAGATAAAAAGTTTACGAGCAAGGATTACTAGGTATCTTGCGACGAAACTCGCACCAAGGGCGGCAACCCTATCGCCACGTATTCGCACAAACGAGGCTCCACAACCACAGGCATTCTCTGGGTCATTTTGCTTTCAGTGCTGCCTTATGGAGAAGTTTACATTATAGGCAGATGAGGGCAGCAGCATGAGCTTCGGTTGAGAACATTAGTGGTCACATCCAAATTAATTTTTCTTCTGCCACCCAAAACTGCCCACACATGAACTTCTATGTGCGCTTGCGCCTGAATATAAGGTCCACATTTCAGTTGCCAGAGAGATTTGCACGTGCCCTAAACCGTCCAAATGCTATAATTGTAATCTGATTTCCATGAAAAAGGAAACTAGGATGGATGCAGCTAAAACCGCGAAAACAGAAAATACATGTAAGATGAGGACAACGATGCCTACAAGTTGTTCCTCTTTATTCAGACCTACTGCATTTGTCTGTGGACGTGACCCCGGGATGTGTTTCTCAATGTTACGGCTAGACTGCCATCATGTATTGGTGGGCATCACTTCTTCCCGCCTGCAGGAACAGAAAACTCATTAATAAGTAATCAATGACAAAAGAATTTAGAGTTTCCAACTAATAATTTCTGTTTATCAACAATGCGGGTGACTTATATGGTGGTACAATGATCAAGATTTAAACACATCACTATACAACCACTGGCAGGTATGCTAGGTGAATCACCTTTATAGTTCATCCTTTCCTGAGTCAGGTTTAGATTCATCAACAGCAGCCGCAGCAGCAGCAGCAGCAGCCGCTGCAGCTCCATCTCGGTTCTTTTGAATAAAATCAATGATGTCCTCTTTTGACCGATTGCCTTCATACTGCACAAGCTTGCCGCTGGGGGATGAGAAGTACAGAGTTGGGTAACCCTTGACATCAAATTTATCACTTGGAATATCATTTGCCGTTGCGTCCTGCAAAAAATTAGTGGAACAGTGAACAAATAATGAGTTTGAATATGAATCAATGAAGTTTGAATATGAAGAGTTAAAGAAAAAGGCCAAGTGCATCAGGTATAAACAGGGACATGGCAAATGATGCCTGCTGCAAAAGCAGCAAAACTTACAATTTTTCCAATGACCACATCTTCATCGCCTTTAAATGACACAGCAACTGCATCTAAGATTGGTGCCAACTTCTTGCAGTGACCACACCAAGGTGCATAAAATTCAAGCAGAACTGTGGAATCAGATTTATGTGAAGTTATGGCCTTCATAAAATTTCAGCAGTAAAACAACTATAAAATTTATAGATTTTGTATTCCAGATATTGTTCAGAATTGGATCTGCAGGCCCACCTGGCATGACGGTGCATTCATATGAGGGTTTTTATCAAAATTCTATACATCTAATCCACCATCTCACGTAAGAATATTAATCCAGAAATTGGAAAATCTAAATCACCATTGGGAATGCCACATGGTGCATTGACACCCTCACATCTTCTGACAAATAATGAGTTTGCCATACTCCCCAGTCCCCTGGTAGAGGTGCATACCCATTGATTCAAGGTAACATGCTATTGGGCATTAAAATGGAATAATACGTCAAGAAGTCAGCACACAAAGGAGCTCTTATAATTTGCCAATGCATTGGGCTGCTGGCAAATACATACCATTCTTTTTAGAGTTGAAAACGACATCTTGGAGGTTGTCAGCAACAACAATCTTGACAGGCTCATCATTAACTTCAGGAATGGGCTCTGATTTTATAAATGGCTTTACATTGCCATCCTACATAATGTTATCAAGAAAGAAAATGCATGATTAGTAACAGCATATCTGAAAAGTTTTATGGATTCAGCTGCATGGGATTTTAGCAGAACATGCAAGGGAGAACTCTGATATTCAAAACAGCACAAAGAGTAGATAAAAGAAGATTGAAAGGAGATTAAGCAATCACCATATATTCCTTCAGCCAAGGCGCAACATGATCTGGTTCAAGATTTGGTTTAAGATATTTCTGGCCATCAGTAGTCTGTATGATGATAAGCGGTACTTGTTCCTCTTTAAGGCCAAAGTACTGTTCAGAACAGGTGAAGATAGAAGGAAACGTCAATGAGACGCTCCAAATACAGTACATGAAGAAAACCAGATAGCACACCTAAGTATAAAGAAATTTCACCTGGAAGGCACCTTGACTTGCTTCTATATCACCCAGGAGAAAGCTTATGCCCTTTCCTTTGTAATCCTCAGCAACAGCATGATATTTTGACTTGAAAGCATCAAAATTATCACTGCTGGAATTCAAGAAGAGCATAGCCTGTCCATGCAAGAAGCACACAAAAGAGAACATTGCATGAGCACAACAATCATCCAATGTAAGATATAAGAATGAGATAACATTAGTCGTACTGTCTAAATAACTAATATGATAGGAGACTTCTGGAAAATAACTACTGGCTGATTAATTTGACAGAAACAATTATCAGAGGTATATAGCAATAGTAAAGAAATTGGAAATTGGAACCATACATCCATAAAACCATATGCTGCTGCTATCTTCAGCCCCTTTTTCATAAATCAATAAGCACAGATAAGCCTTTTACATAAGGCTATCCAGTTCGGTGGCTTTGGCATGAAAGAAATTGCTAGGTAAGGGACCCAGAAATGCATGCAATAATAGAGATACAGCCAAGTAGCAAATTTATAGAATCAGATGTCTTATCAACTGCTAACCACTCTGTCATTGTTCCTGTGCCAGGAGTCTATCCCATTATCCGGTCTATGCCTGGCGATTGTGATCCATGTTGTTAATAATAATGAAAATGCAACTACTTCCAAGAACCAAAGTTAAGTAAATAAATCAAAAGAAGAAATAGAAATGTTATATGCAGCAACCTTGAAAATACATTACCTTGGTGTTGGCATTGTTGAAGAATTTTATAACAAAAGGGTGATTGCTAGGATCTTTGTTAAATATAGTTACAACAGGTATGCTGGCTTCTTCCACAAACTTCTCCATAGAATCCACTTTGAAATCCTGAATGAGCAGGATTGCCCGAATAAAATGTAGTTTACAAAGAATTAGAGCGTGGATAGAGTTTCTCAAGTCCAAAATGGTTACTTACAATCAAGTTTAGAAATATTTAATGAGCCAACATTACCTCAAAATCAACAAAAAGTTCATCAAATGGCTTGAACAGCCTGACTAAAGGTCGATTGACTGTTGAGTCCCCTCGTGGAAGATGTTTAGCATCTGAGGTATGACCAAAATCATACTCTGAACGCAGTTTCTCTGCTAAAGTTTTGTAGTTTTCAAATTCTTCTCCAGAAAATTTTGGAAAAATCCCCACCTACATAGATTTTCAAACTATTAGAGATACTAAATCTTTCTCAAGAAAGAAGTCAATGAGATCAAAAAATCCTCCACATAAATTAACATAACAAAACCTGACGTAAGAAATTTGGCACTTACAATAAAAACCTTGTTGTCACCAATAAGGTTACTAGCTTCCTCTGATGATTTAATTTCTATTGATGCAGGGCCAGCTTGCTTCTTCAGATATTCAACTATACCATCAGCATCTCGAGGGCCTTTGTATTCTTGAACAGCCTTCCCTCCACTTCTTATAATTTTAAGGGTGGGAAATCCCTTAACATCATACTCACTTGCAAGTTCTTTGTTTACCTCATCATTAGCATCAACCTTCGCAAGAACAATTGGAGGATCGTGGCTGCTCAATTTGGATGCAGCCTTCTCATACTGCAAGTCAAGAAACAAATGAACATAGTGAAAAACTAATCAAGATTCACAGTGCCCGCGATTTGCAAGTGACAACAGCAAATGTAACTCCACAAGTTCCCGCCTTTAAAAGGTAAATAACATTTTATTATAATCAAATTAATTGAGAGAGAGACAGAGAGAGCAACAAGAACAAGCGAGCAACTGCATAAGAGAGAAGAATAATTGATTACCTCAGGAGCAAGGTTCTTGCAGTGCCCACACCTGTTAATTGAAATAAAAGAAATATATTAAACTTAGAAACAGAAACAGCACCAACTGCTGAAAAATAGAAGCACATGATTACACTGTCACATAGTTACTGAATTGATGGCAGCATCCCTAGTTCGTTAAGCCATTGAAGTTATAAAGGCATCCTAATTCAGAGAATTGAGCCATCTTCTTTCATCATTTTTGCATCGAGACAAATCATCTGGTTATAAAGTTAATCGTCTCCATCAAATCAACATCCATGTGACATAACTTCTCCTCACGTCACCAGGCAAAAAGTTTAGGATAAATAGAAGAGATCTAAACTCATCAAAAAAACAGAAAAAACCGCTCGCGGTTCAGCTATATTCTAACCACCACGATGCTTGCTCGTTGCAGATCCCGGCCTAAGTAGCATGGGTATGCATCACAGAGCAAGCTCAATGGTCAAAATCAACCAGACGCCCCAGGAAACGCCTGCGACGAATTGCAATGAATGCAACTGCTGTTGAATCGAGCAATCGAAGATATCGTCAATTCATCGATCGAACAAATGAAGTTCGATAGTGCTGGAAATGATGATCGGAGCAGAAAATGAAAGACGAAAAGCATAGTACGATACCAAGGAGCGTAGAATTCGACGACAATGAACGGATGTTTGGCGATGGTGTCGGAGAAATTGCTGTTGTCGAGGGTGAGAACGAACTCCTTAGAATCCGATGCAGGAGATTCAGATCCATCTCCGAAGGCAGAGAAGGCGAAGGAAAAAACGCAGCAGAAGAGTAAAACCCTAGCAACAGCCATTTTCGAGATGACTACAAACTCTTAGTCTGCTTAGGTATATAGCAAGAGACCAGGCAAGCAGGGATTGGCAAGGAAGCGAATGTAGCCGAGATTTTAGATATATCGTAATGACGGTAAGATTTCGCGATAATATATTGTGGTGACGTGGCCTTATGCCATATAATGTCCGTCTACTCTGATGGAATACCTTCTCCGTGGTGCAATCGAATGCGAGTGGAGATAATGTTAGTAATTATTTAAAACAGTGAACAAATAGATAATTTTCTTTGAAAATATACAATAGATATAAAAAATCCCATCTAGTATTTTTATGAAATCTCTGGAAATATATGTAAAATAGCATTTCATATATTTTATTGTACCATTGTCCTTAACTCGAATTATATGTAATAATCCTTTGAAAAGATGAAATTCCCAAAGCTTCAAATGATGTTTACTTTAACATTTAGAATATTTTAAATATTATAATATTTTTTGTAAAAATCAGGATAAAATGTTTTAAAATTTTATGATCTTGACACATTCATTATTAAAATATTTTATGATCTTGACAGATACATGTCACGCCCTATGCACTACGCTCCTTATAAAATACATATTTTAAATAAATTAATAACGAAATTTGCTTTTGCTGAAATAGTTCGCGAGGTGATTTTTTATGGTAAGTATTCAATCGTTCGCCACAGTCTATTTTTACGTTTGATTTGAATGAATAACATAAAATTGATTTCAATATATATATTTTTTTAGATAAACCTAAAAATACATACATATATATTATATTTCTGTAACGTTTCGTAAAAGGATATTTACAGACTTCGACAAACGCACGCCACTTGTTAGATAATGCTATCAATAAGTTTGATTATTTCAATTGTAGATCGCACATTTGGCTGTGCGAGTTCAATAGAAATTAAACTAATTAAACACATAAAATCATATTGATAAGATATTTTAACTCTTAATGCAATGCCACCTGTCGCTTTCAATACCAAGTCTAAGTGAAATATATTATTGCATTAAAAAATTCTGGTGGATGCAGGGTATGGAAGAGGCTTCGCGATTCGCGGATGGGGTAGCATGGGATTTTTTATGAAGTAATCTACAAAGATATTTAAAAAATAGATAATTTACTTGGAAGTCATCTTCAACGTTGAATTGTGGAGTACTCCCGTGAACTACTCCCGTGAGCCCTTGAGACGGTTAGCGAGGGCACGTGGCCACGTGCAGAGTGCAGACACATCAAATAAGAGATCTGCTGAATGGCAAGCGCGTGCAAACTAGTGTCGTCACACGTGTCGCACCGTCGGCTAGATTCGCGAGGCCAATAGCTATTGCAGAGCGTAATTTTGTGCGAGCCGCTAGAATCTAGATCCCTACGGAGTGCCGGCACGTTTTTCGGCGCAAGGGCAAGTAGGCGGGTTAGGAGGCGCACGGTAACTTTGCCAGTCGCAAAGGAAACAATACAGTAGATAGTACAGTTTGAACGTGGTCCATACATTTAAAATTTAAATCTGAACTATCCATCTACATGGAAAATTATCTGATAGATAATATTAGAAAAAATAAACCCATTACACTAAATAGTAAGCATAGATTTACTTAAAAATTTATAAAGATCTTAGACCCTAGATAATTTTCCTTGCGGGTTAGGATGGACAACGTCCAAATCCTGCGCAATGGTGCATGAGGTGGACCGTTATTACGTGTACCAATGAGAGATGATTCCAATCCACCGTTCCACCAGCTGTAGTCCAGCGTAAGTACGGGTGCAAGGTTAATCCTACCAAGGTCAACCCTAATCCTAATTTAAGATCTAAAATAATAATTGTAATCTTAATCCAATTATAATTTCAAACCTCAATCCTTACTAGATTGGGTTTAGATTATGTGAACAAGTAAAAAAATAATTATTTATTTTTAATATTTAAATAAAATTAATTTATTATATACTTAAAATTTATATATTCAACATCAAACTAAAATTTCAAATCTAAATAAGATAATAAGTTTATTAAGTAGCTAAACAAAATATAAGTTTAAATAACATATAATTAGGTTTAAGAAGATTTTCAAAAAGAATATGGAGATGAGGATAAAACTAAGAAAATAAGATTATCTAGAGGAAAACACACTTGCACTAAGAAAAAAGATGGAGATCATATGAATAATATGATATTAGTAAGTCATTTGTATTTCGCAAAAGAAATTTTAAAAAAATAAACAATGCAATATGAATTATAAAAAGTAAAATATGTAATTTTTAATTTTATAATTAATAATATATAATTTGGATGAGTTTTGAGTTGTTTTGAGTTGGGTTACCATCAACCCAAACCTAACTCAAATTAGGATTTGAGTTTGAGTTGCCATCAACCCAAATCTTTAAAAATGTCGGGTTGAGTTTGGGTTAACCCAACCCAAGTTATACCCCTTAGCATATTAGTTACCCCCGCGTAAAATGGTCAATTGGATCCTTATGCCCCGAGAATGTGCCTTTGAAATCGCGTAATTGAAAAGTAAAACTGAAATGATAAATAAAATAATTAAAGATTACGTTGTGACTAACGACAAAGACTATGCATTGTTCGCATGCAATTGCAATCCTGTATACGTTGACTTAAAATGGGTATGCTGAAAATCTTCTAAGGAATATATATATATATATTTATTTATTTATAAGAACAGGCTCAGTCATGTACAGGGACTGGGGACCTTTGGAATGGCCCACTTAATACCTAATTCTTTTTGGCATGTGTTTCAGGCATTCCCAGGGCATGCTAGTATTTATGATGTTTCAATCAGCGGTATGTGACTACCATTCCTCATTCATATTTGTTGGAGCTATCTTTATATCACCCACGTGCACTACCTTTGGGATTTGTGCTTTCGATTCGAAAATCGAAACCTGGTTGGCTTTTGAAGTGGCAAACTCGACATATGTTCAAGAAGAAGCTAAAAGGTGGAAGACGCTGTCTATTCCCAATTCTGAGTTTATATTTAGACGGAACTAGAAGATGGTCAATTATAAAAAGGTTTGGGTGAGGTTGTAAGTCCATTGACTCCAATCAAAGAGGCCCTATTTAAGGTAGAGAAAAGGGTAGTCACGAGACATTGAATAACACCGTCTAGCTGTTGCTCCAAATTGGTGGTTGAGATTCGGGGCATTGATACGCTGACCAGTGCTAAATCTCACACGTGAAATTGTCAGCGCCATCATTCGGAGGGCGCTTATAGTCGGGCATGGGAGGCTAACCCGTAATTGCGGCCGGATGTGGACTCCTTCGTAGCAACGACGCCCGTGGTGCAGTCCGGTAGAATTGGTTAGAATTTCATTTGTGAGGCTGAGGCATCTTCCTTCCTTTTCTGTTTTTACCTTTTTTATCCTCTCTCAATTTCTTGCATCTCATCCTTACATTCAGCTCATTGGATCCCTGAAATGGGTTGTTTGTGATGACTAGATTTCTGCGACATCTTTCAACTTGTAAATTGTTAAATTTTAGCGGTCAAATCAAGGTAAGATCTGCATGTGAATGGGAACTAAGAAGAATTCTGTTGCACTCTATTTGAACCATGATTAGTTTTATCTCATTTGATGCATGAGTTTTTGTAGAGAAGTCCTCAAAATAGATGATCCATGTATTCTGAAAGGGTTTCTGGGCTCAAGCTGAAGTGCAGAACAAGATAATTGAAAATTTGACCAGAAGATGCAATCTGATTGCCAAAAAAGTCTTCAACGGTGACTCAACGGTGTAAAAGGAAACATTCGATTTATAAGTAAAGGAGAAACTTAAGGACTCTTTATAATTACTTTTATGAGATTAGAAAACAGTTACACATAGACTTATGTTTATCCTGACTGTCTCTACTGTAGACAAAGATGCGATTTAATTTTATAAAAAAATGTTTGAATTTTTAAAAAGGTAATGTACATAAGAAAATGGTTCAAAGGTTTCTTTGAAATTTCAGATGAACTTTTCTATTTTAAGTCAATCTAAGATGATTAGATAAAATATAATTTAACTATCATACCATTTTAATTAAAGCATATAAAATCATTTTAATTTGAAACTTATGTAAGCCATACCATTTTAAAATGCAGAATATATATATATATAATATAATACTTATTTAAATCTCTACATATATAGGAATATCATAAAACTTTATAGAATTATGTATTGACATGAAATGAAGACTTTCAAAGGTATAGAGACATAATTGTATCTTAGTAGGTTTCATAAGAAAGGAAAATAATTTGGATGATGGATATTAACTCTTAATTATATTAATTTTGGACTTGCCTAATTGTTTTATTTAAACAAACTTTAAATTTCCAATTAAATATGTGATACTATAAAAGGATTGAATTTTATTTAATTATTCATAATAGTAAAAAAATAAAAGGTTTCTTTGAAATTTTAAATGAATCATTCATTTTAATCATTTCCTATGGGTGTGTGAGAGATGTGTCCCTCATGGAAATATTTTCATGGAAGTTACCATGCAAATGCTACATTTTCACATTTAAAATATGAATTTTGAAAATCCAATTCATTGATGTTGTTTGACATTAAATGTTTAGTTAAGACACCAAAAAACACATCATGTAGAGACATGATGGGTCGTAAAAGTTATCTTATTTGAAAATTAATATCGATCCATTAAAACTAATTAAAATTATAAAGCAAATCATGGTCCACTCAAGTCTCCAAATGATATAATTGTTCAAATCTTAGCTAAACATCTAATGCTAAATAATATTAATGAATCGAATTATCAAAATTCAATTTTTAAATATGAAAATGGAGCATTTTCAAGATAACTCCCATTAAAACTTATCTAAATGAGCACATCCCTATCTATTGTTACGCCCAAAACATAAGTTGTATGGCCAAACTAAAATATAAGTGAAATGGGGAAAGCAGATGGGATATGCAAGTGCAGAAAGCAAATGACAGTAGAAGCGCACAAGGGGTGCAACCGTTGAAGCTTTCTCTGCAAACTCGAAACAATTGCAAGCTTCTGAAGCTCTCTTTGAACTCTAAATATGTCATATAAAAGTAACATAACGTTTAAAGCTTCCCTGACTTTGAATATGTCTTACTTTAAATCAGAGTGATGAACAATGTAAACAAGGTCATATCAAGATGAAACTCATCACATTAAAGATTTCAGAGGAAGAAAAAT
>JAYJMB010011733.1:0-48225 GCA_036873735.1 Pouteria campechiana
GTATATTTAGGAATCAAATAGGTGCAAAAGATGAAGTATTAGGAGAATAAAATATGACATTTTGCATTCTCATCATTGAGTCATCCAGTCATTCATCATCTCATTGAAGTGTGCCATGGGATCCGAGTTCATCTGATGAGGTCGTGCTTGTACATTTGCACGGAACGGTTGTGGTGGAATGTTCGCACCAAATGGATGTGCACGAGCATTAATATTGGGCAGTTGCCGAGGTGAAGCAACTGGAGAACGAGGGGTGAGCCATCCACTCCTATAAGGTCCCCTCTTGGCAAGTTAAAGATGAGCAGTTCTGATGGCGTGACCATTCCCATAGATGGAAGGTTGAGAGGATGTGCAACATTAGATGGTTTGCTAGGAATGGAAGGTTGACCAACATTCTATTATGCATATATCTCTCTTAAATGTTGATTTTTAGCCTTGATCTGTTCCAATCATCGCATTATATCTTCCATGGAAGTAGAAGCTACATTTCCCTCGGGGGAGGTACCATAGATCTAGCCATCAACCTCATGACCATTCTTAGACAAAGTGGGCTGGACAGTGTCGGTGATAGGTCCCTCTCAGCTAAAGTAGTGCAAAAACTAATGGGCTGCACCATCTTGTTCTTCTAGTATCTTTTCTTTGGGCTACCAGAGTCAGCCCTTCTTCCTCTTTTCTCTACTTTTGATGCTTTTCTTAGCATCTGAAGGGTGCCTGTCCTCTCAATTTCTTTCCTCTGAGAGCAAGATAGATTTGCTAGGACAGTAAGCATATGTTTTTCCTAGTATTCATCTTGGGATGTAGATGGTCTTTTTACTATTACAATTTGCTTCTCGAAAGGTAGCTTCTATCCTTCCTTATTTTCTTGGGCAATCAACCTATAAATTAACCTCTTTTCAACTTTCCTTTCTTCATTACCCTATTCCCATTCTTTCTACCAAGTTTAGAAGAGCCCTTGGGAGCCTTGCTCATTGCATGCCTCCCAGAGCAATCAACAAATTTAGGATTACAGAGAGCTCCTGTTTGCCTCCCCTTCATCATCTTAGGAAGGTAGAGAGTTGCCACCTTCATCTTCTGCTTGACGTGGGAAGAAACCTAGTTACTTCTGATTTTTGGACTTCTTAGAGTAACGTCGAAAATAAGTTCATCTCCTACAACTTGAGGAGTAGGAGAAGGAACATCCTTCCTCCTTTGTCTTCTGTTCTTCTTATGCTTCTTCCCCTCAACCTCATTGCTAATAGAGGTTGAGGTAGGAGAAGCAACCTTTGTAGCTATTAAAGCAACCTTGGGTGTTGTCGGAACAATTTTGGAAGCTGCTAACATAGCTCTGGGTGAGGGAGGAATTGGAGCCGCTTCCCTCTTGTAAATTATTGGTGTCAGGCCGGTCGGCACCATGATGAAGGAGTGAGGGACACTACTATGAAAGTTTTGGGGGTGTTGATGGCAAAGCCATCACCTGACAAGAATCCAAATGCAAAGGATGACACCATTAGGATTGATTTTTGAAATGGAGAGAGAATGAATGTGGAAATAAATAAAGATATGCAAACAACAAAAGAAATGCCTAATCAGTTCCATGAAAAATAAGGTCTCTAAAATCCATTGACATTACTTTTTCTTAAAGATAAAGGGTAGGATTTTTTATGTCGGGTCACCATTTTTGTAAAAAGTACAAGAAGAAGAACACAAAAACAAAAATGGAATAACATAAAGATTTGTCATTTTGGAATAAATCAAACAATTTTCATTTTTATTGATGTCCTTAATTAATTACACTTGCTTTGTATACATCAAAAAATTGCATATTCACATCCTAGACCACAAGTGGCCCTAATTACATCTCCACAATGATAGAAACCCTTGATTAAAAGGAAAAGTATAATGCATCTTAGAGACCCAAAAATAAAACATATACTCTCAAAATAAATGCCTGTTGTTTTTGGAATCGAACACATTGCGATGGCCTGATATTTAGGAGATCCCTCAAGCCAATGGGCTGATAGGATGACATAACTCTAGACTGGGTAATTAAACATTAAGTCAACCTAAAGAATGGATGTTTTGATGCAATTGGTTTATCCTGGATGGAATCAAAATTGGGTGATTTCTATTATTTAAACTATAAGAAATCATAAAGATAGTGGGTGGTTTGTGACCCAATTTGCATATTCTGAAAGGACTTAGGACAGGGTGATCTCTATTGTGTTTAAACCTAAAAGAGACCACAAGAAATAGGTAACATAGGTTTGATTCAGCTCTCTCACATTGCCCATGAGAAGCTTAGGAAGAGTGGGCTAGGTTGACTAGGTTTTGGTTAGCTTTCTTACATTGTTTGTGAGAAGCTTAGAGAGAGTGGGCCAGGTTGACTAGATTTTGGTTAGCTTTCTCACATTGCCCATGAAAAGCTTAGGAAGAGTGGGTGAGTTAGACTAGGTTTTGGTTAGCTTTCTCACATTACTTATGAGAAGCTTAGGAAGAGTGGGCCAGTTAGATTGGGTTTTGGTTAGTTTTCTCATATTGCCCATGAGAAGCTTAGGAAGAGTGGGCTAGATTAACTGGGTTTAACTGATTTGAAGTGGTTTTTTTTGCTATGTTTTGACTCAGTGATTCATTACTCAGTGACTCATTGAGTCATGACTCGGTGACCCAATCCTAGACTTAAGTCTAAGCTTTTAAATAAGTTGGTAAGTGGTTTTTACTAAGGTTTGACTCGATGAGTCATGACTTAGTGACTCAGTGGCTAGTTTCTAGACTTAGGCTTTTGAATGAGTTGGTGAGTAGTGTTTTCTAATATCCCATGGAAAACTGGAAGCGAGTAATCTTTGTCGTTAGCTATGAGAGATCGTAAAGTCAGGTTGTATGAATTAAGCATAATTATACTTTAAGTTAATTAAGCCTAATTATACTTTGAGTTAATTAAGTCTAATCATAATTAACACTAATAATAATGATTAGTGCTAATGATAGTTCTTAATTAATTTAAGACAATGTCATAATTTTTCAAATTTATGGGGCATTTCCAGAGTTGCTCTGTCATTTACAAGGTTTAATCAGGATTTAATTAATGTATAACAGGCTTTAGTGTCCAATCCAACATTATCCTGTTGTCCATTAATCATGTGGGACCCACCATTACCACAGCATGGGTGGGACCCATGTCTGTATTATGTTGGGGTCATGACAAAGTGCTCTTAGGCACCAAAGAAGTTACTAGTGGCAAAGGGCCACTAGTGTCAAGGGAGGCACCTGCTTTTTGAAGAATCTTGAAGCTCCTTCCAAAAGAAATTCTATCTGTGTTTGGAAAAAAGAGCCTATTTTCACCATTGAATGTCATCTAGCTTCATCAAGGCCTTCGATCAAGCCAAAAAGAAGAAGATGAAGGTGATGAATGACCTAACAAAGGAGCAATTATGCATAAAATCGCTCGTTGCAAGGGTCCTCGAATATTTGCACTACATGAAGGTCCCCTATTTTAATGGCAATTTTAAAAATTAAGCAAATCCATTACTTAAGGTGTCCCATGATGAAGTCATTCAAATGAGGCTATAAGGCTACGATCAAACACTTGTTCCAGTATCAAGCCTTAGTGCGAATAATGTCCTAGATGAGACATATGTAATAAGGAGCTTCCCATTTTCACTAGCTAGTAATAGCCATGCCCTAAAATGGATTAAAACATTTCCAATTGAATCATTTAGATCTTTGAAAGTGTTAACTAAAGCATTTATACACAGATTTCATGACTATACTTCTCAGTTATCTAAGGGATAAGTGCGAGGAATTCATCCTCTTGAAGGGGAACATCTTTATGATTTTACCTTGAGATGGTGCAATGCTCACCTTTATTGCCTCATGTTGAGAGAAGAAAGTTGTGTAAAATGGGAATGCATTATTGCATTGGGAAAGGTCTTTCCATTGCCCAAAGAGGTACCTACTTCATTTCTTGGACTACTCAAGCTACTGATCCAAGAACCATCAGAACCTATGGAGGTATCTTTCAACATGACCAACATCATGCAAAATGAAGAGAATGCTTAACAAGAAGCATCTAAATCGCCTGAAACAATGACTGTGTTACTATTTGGGAAGAAGATAACTTAGGACAAAAGAAAGACGTCAACGCAAAAAAGTCAATGCCTAGAGTTCCTTGTCCCCTTGTTGAAGAAAGGGAAGCTCCTAAGCTCATAAATAAACTAGAATATGACATCGTTGTCCACTACACGGAATCCTAGCAAGGCTGAGTATATACGAAGTGCTATAGCTCTTTAAGGAGTCTTCGCAAGTACTCATAAATGTGCTGATAGATGAGTCCATCAAGGACTTTTACATGGCAGAGGTTACTGATACAATTAAATGCAATCAGATGATTACTTTCACAGATGATGACTTATTGCTTGAAAGTACAAAGCATAATCGTCCATTGTTTGTAAGTGGTGATCTAGTGGGAGAAAGGATTAAGCATTATGCTGGATCCAGGATCTATAGAGAATATTCTTCCGCTCAAAGTATTGAAGCGTATCAGGATGTATCTGTCTTTTCTCAAAAGCGCTACCCTTGTGATCTAAGGCTTTAACCAAGAGAGTCATAATGAGGCACATATCGGGTGATGTACGACCATTCACAATTTCAGAGGTGTGCTTCTCAGAAGCCCAATACTATGAGTTGGCATCGAATGTACCAGAGTAGCCAAAAGAATTAGCTAAGCCAACTGTGGATAGAAGGCAATAGCCGTTTACCGCCAAAAGACAAGGGTCCACATCACAAAGACCCTCATCACAAGTTACACCTCCATAGGTGGTCCCATTCCCAATGGTTCTGCCACTAATGTCTTCACACTTTGAAATTGCAATAATTATCTTGTAAGAAAACAAGTTGAAACTCATTAAAGAGCTAGAAGTACTCCAAGTAGATAATGAAGATGAAGATAGGTCACCAGTTTAGCATCTACAACTGTCATAGCACCTCGTCACTCCTGCTTCAACTCCAACTCTGCCAATTTAGAATGTGTTCAACTGGAGGCTAGTTACAAATTCCTCAACTTCACAATCTTTTGCCTTCCAAGCTAGAACGTCAACACCAAGACTACTTGGATGAGGGTCGGCCAGGCTATCAATAGGTAAGGGGCAAGCCATACCCCACCCCACTAAACTTTATGAGAAATAAATTGTAAACTCTTTGCGAGCTTATATGCTACCACAACCAGCACCAGTCAAGAACATCGAGTTTTGAATGAACACTCTGGGCTCAAGGAGAACAACAACTACTCCTCCAACATTGTCTCCTTCTATGCCAAGCTACTCTCAAGAAGTCTTGAAACGAACATAGTCTTTGCATTTCGAGATTAACACTGCCAACCTTAATCAAGCAAAGCAAGAGACATCCTCCAATCTTAGCACCAAAAGCAGTGAATGGGAAATCGGAGGAGAAAAATTACAATCTATGTTGGTCGAGCATAATTGGCCACTAACTTGATTGGCTGAGTCAAAAATCATTTAGGGCAAAGAACCTGAACTACAATCCTAAGCAAAAAAAGGAAGATTATTATTCAAGGAGATGGGCTTACCATATGGACAATGTCGTACTTCCAATCATTTGCCTAACAAATTCCTATCTGCTAAAAATTTTCAAAAATTCAGTAAGGGATGTAGAAGGATGATTGACCTACTCGTCATTTATCCTGATGAACCCTATATGTCGGTAACTGCTCCACTCATCTCAATTCTAATCAAAGGAAAATTAAGGGGACTCCAGTATCCAAGGGATCAAATAGGTCTTTGTGCGGACAAGGATATTGATGTGGATAGTGATGAGGAGTATACCTCCGATTGCTCTAGTGTGAGTATCGGGTCAACTATTGGTTCCACTATGTGGGAGTGTCAGTCAACTCCTACTGAGTCTAAGACATAAAACATGTTATCCACTTTATCAACAATTGCAAATTGTTACATGGTTTCTACCTCTCATCATACATCAACAAAAGAGGAAGAATCTGAGTTTGATGACAAAGAATCATAAATAAATTTGGAGAGACCTGATGATACAGATGACAAAGAAGTCGTTGATGACCCATCAATTCCTGAATTAGAGTATGAAATGATGAGTAAGCCTCATTATGACAATACACATGAGTCTGATCATGAGCCAAACCCTGGCCATTCAAAGGAAAAAGAAGACAATGACTCCAATTCTTCCTTAGAAGAAATAACCTATGGTGCAACTCCACTAGGGTTAGAAGATGGTGAACAACCAACAATTGATGAACTTAAACAGTTCAACTTGGGTACAAATGATGATAAGCACCTTATCTTTATTGCCAAATCCTTGCCAGAACATGAGAAACAATTGCTAATGGATCTTCGTAGGAAATTCAAAGATATCTTTGAATGGACATACTTTGAAATGCCTAGGGTAGATCCAGATATTGCCATGCATTCTTTACATATCTCTCTAAGCAAGTGACCAGTGAAGCAAGCACCAAGGAAGTTCTAACTTGACTTGGAGCCACAAATCAGTAATGAGATCAACAAGTTGCAGAAAGCCAATTTCATTCAAGAAATCAAGTTCTCAAGATGGATCTCCAGTGTAGTCCCAGTAAAGAAAAAGAATGGAAAATTTTGAGTTTGTGTCAATTTTTGAATCTCAATGAAGGCTGTTTGAAAGATTTGTTCTCGCTACCATGACACATTCTCATTCACGGATGGTTACTCTGGCTACAACAAAATCAAGATGGCGCTAGCAGATGAGGCTTCCACTGCATTTCACACTCCAATGGGCATCTTTTGCTATAAAGTTATGTTATTTGGATTAAAGAATGCTGGAGCAACTTATCAAAGATCTATATAGGTTATTTTTCATGACATGCATCACAAGCATGTTGAATGCTATGTCAACGATTTGGTGATAAGATCCAATGGTCATGATCAACACCTTGAGGATCTACACATTGTCTTTGTATGACTCAGGAAAAACAAGCAATGTATAAACGTACTCAAATGTGTATTTGAAGTTGGGTTAAGCAAGTTCTTGAAATTTATTATACATTATTGAGGAATTAAGGTGGACCCACAAAAAGCAGAGGTTATAAAAAATATGCCTCCCCCAAGGAATATAGATGATCTAAGGAGCTTGCGAGGTAAGTCATCTTATATTAAACGATTTGTTGCTAATTTGGAGGGAAAATGTCAGCTCTTTCATCGTTTGCTCAAGAAGGATGTGGCCTTTGCTTGGGAGGAAGCTTGCTAGAAAGTCTTCAATACCATCAAAGAATTGCTCTGCAACCCACCAGTTTTGGTTGTACCAGCTAATGGTAAACCACTTATTTTGTACATCTCCATGAGCGAGTAATTGTTGGGGCATTATTCGCACAAGAAAATCAAGATGGTAAGGAGCAAGCATTGTATTATCTTAGCCATCGGTTGATCGATGCATAATGCAATTATTCTCTAATCAAAAAGACATGCCTTCCTTGTTATTTGTAGCTCAAAAGTTAAGGCATTATTTCCTCACTCATGAGATTCGGCTAATTTTTAAAATGAATACCCTCAAGTTCTTGATCACTCATCCCATGCTATCGAGACGGTTGGCAAAGTGGTCATTACTATTATCAGAATTTGAGACCACTTTATCCCATGAAAAGCAGTGAGAGGACAAGTCCTAACTAACTTCCTGACAGCGTACTCAGTCTATAAAGAAGTCGTTGTGCAAGAAGACTCGCCAGATGAAGAAGTATTCATTGCCCAGGTTAACACTCCCAGGAAAATATACTTCAATGGCACCACTAAAACTCTCGATGTTGGTATTAGGATTGCCTTTATTTCACCTCAGAAGGACATCTTCCCATATTCTTTCTACTTGGAAAAGAATTACACCAACAATGAAGCAGAGTATGAGGCACTGATCTTAAGATTTCAAATTGCCCTTAACTTTGGGATTACCAAACTGGATATCTTTGTTGATTCGGAATTGGAAGTCTAAAAATTAAGTACTGAATATGAAGTTCGCTAACCCAATCTGTACCAGTATTATGATGTTGTGCAAAGGCTATTAGATTAGCTTTTTCAAGTCAGCATTGGGTATATTTCAAAAACTGAGAATACCATTGCTAATTCTCTAGCAAACTTGGCAACTGTTCTAGTTATTGTTGGAGGCCAAGAAGTCATTATCAAGGTTGAGTAATGAAGTTGCATTCCCGACGCATATGATGAGGAGACTACTAAGCTAGTGGAATGCATAGCCTGCATGAAATTAATGATGGATGATTGGCAAACCCCCTACATCAATTACCTGCTATATGGAATCCTCCCAGAAAACTTGCAAGAAAGATTAGCTATAAGAAAAAGAGCTACTCAATATAGTGTATTACAATAATACACTATATTGCCAAGCATGCGATAGACTCTAGATCTGTTATCTTAATGGGAAAGAGATTCAACATGCACTCATGCAAGTGCATTTCAGTGAATGCAATGAGCATCCATCCAATCAAAGATTATATAGATGGGTTAAATGCCTAGGATACTATTGGCCTACCATGGTCTTAGAATCAGTGTAATTTGCCAAATCATGTATCTAATGTCAGCTTCATGGGGATATCCGACACATTCCACCTTCAAAATTGGTACCTGCAAGCATCTTAGCCATTTGCATGGTGGGGATTCAATATCATTAGTCCAATCAACCCTCTTTCTTCCAAAGGACATGCTTACATCCTGATAGCAATCGATTACTTCTCCAAATGGGCAAAACCTAACTCATATAAGAGAGTTAGAGCTAAAGAAGTAATCGAGTTCATCAAATTCAAGATTGTATATTGATATGCTAATCCATACCAAATTACATCAGGCAATGGCACTCCATTTAAGAGCGAAGAAATGAGGAGATTTTGTTGAAAGCAAGGCATCAAACATGTATTTTTTACTGCATGTCATCCACAAGGAAATGGCCAAGTAGAAGCATTCAACAAGGCAATCTTGAGGATTATGAGAAGAATGACAGATAAGAACAATTGAGACTAACATCTCAAATTACCAGAGGTGCTTTGGGCTTATCGCACCACTTACCGGATAGCAACTAATGCAACTACATATTCTCTAGTGTTTAAACTAGAGGTGGTCTTGCACTTAGAAGTGCATTGTCATCGCTAAGAGTTGCAATGCACTCAGGGTTGATAATAGATCAACAAACCAAGTTGCGGTTCGAGGAGCCTGATGCTTTGGACAGAAAGCGATTTCAAGTCATGCAAAGGATCGAGTTATACCAAGCTCACATGGCCGAGGCATATAACTGATCAATTAAACTTCAAGCATTTTGCTTAAGCGATTTAATCCTTAAGTTAAGGACCGAGCTAATGGCGGGTGGAAAATTAGTTAGCAAATTTGAGCCCAAGTGGGAAGGCCCGCATGTTGTGCAAGAGGCTTATGCTAATGGTTAATATCGAAATATAAATAGTAATGGTGTATGAGAATTATACATCAGTGGGCGTTTCTTGAAGTATTACTATGCATGAGCTAGAAGGGAGCAAACACTAGGGGCATTTGCTCACCCTCTCTTTCTTAATCCCTATAAATGTTTCACAAACTATTTAATATAGATACAAAATTCAAATCATTTCTATGCATGAGTTGGAAGGGAGCAAACGCTGGGGCATTTGCTCCCCCTTTTTTGTTTTTAATCCTTGTAAATGTTTCTTAAACAATTTGATCTACAAGAAAAATTAAAATTATCATAAAGTCAACAAAAAGGAAACATGTCAAGAAGCTAAGTGCCATAAGAAAACATGCTAAAATTGCACATTCATTAATATATGGGATTCCCATACATAAAAGGAGTTTACAAATGAGTTAAAGTAGTTAAAATTGACTCATTTAGATGACTAAAATGCTCCTCTATTGTCTTCAACACTTAAGCAGCTTCTGGACTCACCATTAAGGATGACTTCAACTTTATTAAAGTCTCCTCGGTTGCTGTCACTTTTTGTTGAGAAGCAGCTACTTCCTCCTTCAAATGTTAGATAATTTCTAAGCCTTCAGCTTCCTTTTTCTCCTTGGAAGAATAAGAGATTCTTGGAAGGATAAATGATGGCTCATTTGATGAAACTCCCTTTGAAGAGCTTCAAAGCAACTTTTTTTGGTCCTTATCTCTTCTCTCAAAGAGGTCAATTCTACTTGGAGAAAGAAAAGATGCTTCAAAGCCATGCTCATGGTTGACTATTTCTCATCTAACTTGGTCCGAATACCCTGAAGTTCAACTTCTTTAGTAGTGATGGCTTCAATGTGAGGTTTTGGGATAGCATGTAATTTAGCCTGTGCCCAAACTTGTTGAAAAGACTTTGGTTGCTCGAAAATAGCTGACAAGCAAGAGGTGTCACCATCCATCCTGGCTATGCCTTCAGCACAGAATAGAAAATGATCTATCAATGTTGTAATTGCATCAGAGGAAGATGCCTTCCATTATAATCTAGCAAAATCAAAGCAAAAGAATTGCACTTAATCCTCCAAGCATTCTTGAGGAGCCTTGCTCTGTTCTTTTGTGGCTTTAATACTAGAAGAAGACAACATCTGAAAGAAATTCCCACCAAGTAGAGCATGAAAGTGCGATGCCGATGTTTTAAATTCCTCCTTGATTGGTTTAGGGATATTTTTATCAACCTTGGATTGCTGCAATGCCTCTGAAGTAGAAGAGAAATTTTCATTTGTGACATGGTGGCTCTCAATATCTAGAACAGCCTTTGCCAAGTTTCCCTCTACTGGTTCTCTTGTTTGTTGTATATTACCTTAAAGACTAATGGAAACAATTGTACACTCCATCAGAGCCTCCGCTGAGGTAACTTCTTCCCTGGTCAAAGATTTCGTCAAATGGAGAAGATGTGAAGATAATGGAGAAAGAGAGAAAGTAATATCACCAAGCTGATGGATGACCTCATATAGGTTAAAGATATTAGGTGATCATTCCCTTTGGTCCCTTATTAATACATCAGCCGCATTTGCATGATTAGGATGCATCTCCATGAGAATCTCCTCAACAGTAATAGCTTTAATACCTTCCCCCCAGCTGTAGCAACATCTTCCACTAATTGCTTTGGTGCCTTAATGGGTCAGGAAGACGATGGGGCTGAAGGAATTGTCTCATAAGGAAGTATACTCTCAGAAAGAGGTTTAGGTACTTTTTGACTTACTTTCGCCTTCTTCCTTTATTCTGCGATGGAGCTCTTGGAAGCGGTCTTTCTTTTTTATGAAACAAGAGCCTCTTCACTGGCTATCGCTTTCTTGCTTTTTTTAATAGCTGGAGCAAGAACCTCTTTACTTGCTACTATCTTCATACTCTTCTTGAGAGCTGGAACCAGAGGAGCTACTTCATGACGTGAAACTACACTCTTGGTCACTCTTGAAGGAGGAGGGTTGGATAATCCATGGCTAGTCTTTGCCCTCTCGCTTTGCTTCACAACAACAATATTGGGTTTAGCTCCTTTATTTTGATATGAAGAAGTTCTAAAAGGAACTAAAGCTTGAGGAGCCCTATCATGAAATCATACTAGAATATAATGTACCAAGTACCATTCCAATCTGGCTTCTACATTAGCTTCTGCTTTAGTCAAATACTTCCTTAAAAGAGACATGCTGATTGGTGTAGTTTGCTTAGCATAAGGCAGAGGAACATAAGAAGGTGGCTTAGGAATCACTAGCTCAGAGATCATTAGCTCCACCCTAACATCTTCATCTGTGGAGTATATTTGTTCACCATAGCCCCACCACCCAATACAACTACAGTCAGTGCGATAAATATTCTAATGGGATGATAATCATCTAGCCAAAACACTTGTTGTGGAAAAGTGGCTAGCCTCTTGAAATCTATAACCCGTTGTGCCCCTAAGAAGATATCCTTAGGCATGTCAAACACAAAAGAGGATATCAATGAATGGTAAAATGTCTAACCACAATTTAGAAGTATCTCCCTATGGATTTTGCCCCCATTGCTGCTATACAACCAAGCATAGTCCTTGGATATATGAACTTTTGGGCTAATGATAAGCTCATAATATATCATATTTTTATATTTAAATTCATATATTTAAGATCCTCTTTTAATATATTTTTGGTAGTTTATATTGACATTTAAATGAATATTACACTTAACAGAGTTTGTTTTGTTCCAGACATAAAATTCTGTAAAAAGAAACTAAAAATTACAAAAGGTGTCACTTTAAAGTAATTTTTGGGACTTATGGAGGCATATTTGGAAAATGTGTTCAACATAAAAGTTTTAGCCTTTGTTCTTAGCTTTCTAATGCATCAAGAATTGCATAATTGTAAGTTTATATAAAAATGTTATGGATAAAAAAGTAAAGCAGATTTGTCTAAGATGAATCATAGAACTTTATCTGTAGACTAACCATAGACAAATTATATTCAAAAAATGTAGAAAATAATTTTGGAACAAAATAGAAGTGCAAAACATGAAAATTTTAGATATATTGAATGTGATGTTGATGCTCAAACTATGATTTTAAAAATCAACAATGTATTTTTAGTAATTGGGTCCCATAATGATCAGCACTTGTAATTATTTGAGTTATATTTAGAAGCGAATTCTTCTGCACAAGTTTCTAAAAATTTCTAAAATTTGGAATGCATAAGATGTTGCAATTATCTTAAGGCATCTTTAGAAATCAATTATGCAACAATTCTGTCTATTTTGGAACTCTTATTTTTATGCATGGAAGCTATCTTTTTGTGTGGAAAGACAGAGTTATTCTTAGAAGAGGATCTTTGTGCATAAAGAGATTGCAATTTGTGGAGGTGTTCTACTAGAACCCTACTACTTAGGTATTTAAAGATGTCCAAAACAGAGTTTAAGGAGAGTTTTTTTTAGGAGAACATAGTTCGGTATAGGGAGAGCGAGAGAAGCAAGGGAGTGAGAGAAGGATTTCACGTTACACAATCATGCATATTTCAGAAAGTTTTAGTTCTATTTTTATTAAGAACTAAATTCCTTTTTCTGGGGCAACGATATAGCCCTCCTTGATATTCATTGTTAGCAAAGATTGTTGGTTTATTAATTCAATTATATGAATTAGCTTGATTATCTTTGAGTACGTAGTTAAGATAGATGTCATATGCTAAACTATGTACTGTGCTCTTTTTAATGAATAAGTAAATGATTATGGTAGAATTCACATGCTAAACTATTCAACTTGGTTCATTAAAGTTCTTTTGATCTTCATGAATTTTCAATCTCAATTACACTAAACAGCATAGGTAATCAGAACGGGTGAAAATACTTAATTTAAATCCAGACGCCTAATGGTAATAATCACATAGTAGCGAGAACGAAACCAAGATGCTGAATTGATACAAACATCTCAACAACAATGAACATCATTGAGTGGTGAATTCAGATCCTCAGACTATTATAACCTGAATTATCTTTTACATTACTTACTGTCATTGTTTTTTGTTATCTTACATTACACTTTTAATTACTTAATCTTTAATTTATCTTGTTGATTTAGGACAATTTAGTTTTAGTGATTAGACATAATTGAATTAGTTTGACAATTCTTTGTGGGATCGACCCTTGCTTTGCCCACTATACTGCTATACACTTATGCACTTGTGAGGAATTATAATTTGACCATCAAGTTTTTGGCACTGTTGCTAGGGAACCATTCTTAAATTGATTTGATTAATTTAGTTATAATTCTTTTTAGTTATTGTAGTTTATTTTATTTAGGATTTTTAAATTCTTTCTTTTTGTTGCAAAAATGTCAATGCAAGGAAGACGATCACTGAATCTAGTCCTATTGCCCTTGAATGATCACATTGATAAAGTGAAAATACAGACAGATAGCATAAGTGAAGAAGACATTCAGATGGGTGAAAATGTGGAGAATCAAGTGGCTTAACAAGTTCAACAACTTATAAGAGAGTTTGTACACCCAATGATCAGAATCTCACCTTCATGTATTGTTTGAATGATAATGATATGGATTATGACCTAAAGCATATACACTTTAACATGTTTCCTTCTTTTTATGGTGTAGCTGTAAAGGATCCTTTAACATTCATGTGTAATTTCTATGCAACTATTCAGACTTTTTCTTTGCAAGGTTTAATTGAGGATCAACTATGCATGAGATGTTTTCCTTACACCTTGAAGGATGCAGCAAAAACATAGTTCATGACATTGACTCCTGGATCATTAACTACATGGGATGCAATATATAACAAGTTCATTAGTAAATTTTATTCCCATGGTAAAACTGCAAAATTGAGAAGTAAGATTGCCACTTTTTCTCAAATGGATGGGTAAACATTCCATGAGGCATGAGAGAGATTTGAGGCATTACTAATTCAATGCCCTCACCATAGATATCCTCTTAAATTGCTCAATCAATTTTTCTATGATGGACTGACATAACCATACTAAGCTATGGTTGATAATGTTGTAGGTCGAGCAATGGGAAAAAAGATCCCATGGGAGACATATGATTTATATGAGATGCTTGGAGCAAACTCCCAATAGAAGAGTGTAAGAGGTAGTTCTAGAGAAATTTACGAAATCAACTCTAACACCGATCTTTCTATGCAGATGTCAGAGATGGTGAAATAGATGAAGGCAATGTGCTCTATGATAGTGAACTTGAAGCAAACTATCCCAATTGAGGTTTGATAAATTTGTGGTAATCCAGGACACTCACAGAGTGTTTGCCGTTTTAATGAAAATTTTGCAGGAGTTTTAGAGCAAGCAAACGCAATGAATTTCTACAACCAACGGCCATGTAATGATCCTTATTCGAATACTTATAATCCTGGTTGGAAAAATCATCCAAATTTTTAATAAAATAATAACCATAATCAAAATCAAGCTGGAACTTCTTTTCAACTCAAGAAACACACTCTGGAGGAGATAATTCAAAACTTTTGTCCAAGCAACTAAATCAACATTTCAAAATGTGGAGGCGTCAATAAAGAATATAGAAACACAATTGAGGCAGATTGTAGAAGCTATGTAGAGTCACACAACTGGAAAGTTGCCAAGTCAGTCAGAGCAAGCAAAAGCACTCACAACATTGAGAAGTAGAAAGGTAATTGACAATAAAGTTGGTGAAGAATTCGATGAATCTAATGGTTCTGCAGGAATAGACAACGGGAAGAAAAAGGTAGAGGAGAAAGTTCATATAAGGAAGGCTATGTTTCCAATAGTTGACCCTCTAGTCAACTATAAGTCACCACCACCTCATGATCTACCAATGCCTTTTTTAGGAAGATTGAGGCAGAGCAAATTGCACAAATCATTTTTTGATATTTATGATATCCTTTCCAAAGTTAATGTTAACTTACCTTTGCTTAACATGATTAAGAACATGCTAGCTTATCAAGTTTTTGAAGGAACTAACGTCAAAGAGGCGTAAGTATAAGCCTTATGAAAAGGTAATAGTTTCAGAAGCAACTAGTGCAGTTCTGCAGATAAATATTCCTCCCAAGTTGAAGGATCCAGGTAGTTTTAATATCACAATCATTGTAGGAGGAACGAATAAGGTAAAAGCTATATTAGATTTTAGAGCAAGTATAAATCTAATGCCTTATTTTTTTTACTCGCATCTCGGTTTGGGAGATCTGAAACCTACTACAATGTCTTTACAACTTGCAGAGAGATCAGTGAAAATATCCTAGGGGCATTATAGAAGATATATTGGTGCAGATTGACAAACTTATTATTCCTGCAGATTTTGTTGTGCTTAATATGGAGAGGCAAGTGACTTCAGAGAGAGAGGTGCCCATTCTTCTAGGGTGCCCATTCATGGCAACAGTTAGGACGATCATTGATGTACAAAATGAGAAGCTGAAAATGACTATTTTGGATAAGATTATAAAATTTCCTGTTTATAATTCTCTTTCACTACCTTTAGATCTTACAAATCCTAATGGTTATTTTCAAATTGATCATTTGAACTCACTTGTATCATCTACTTTTGTGACAGTAGGAAACATAAGGCAAATTGGTACTAGTGCTTACAACTGAAGAATTCATTATGGAGGATAAAGAAATATGTATTTCTTCATGAGAATGCATTTCTTAGTGAGAATGACACTCTTCCATTGAGGAGGATAAAGAAATACATTTGAGTTCCAATTTGGCACCATCAATTATGACACCACCAAAACTAGAATTGAAGCAACTGCCAAAGAACTTAAAATATTTATTTCTTGGTGAGAATGGCGCTCTTCCAATTATAATTGATGCTAACTTATCTATTGATCAAGAGAATAAGTTGTTGAATGTATTGAGAGAGCACAAGGAGGCTATAGGCTGGACCTTAAACGACATCTAAGGAATTAGCCCCACTGTATGCATGCACAAGATTCTGTTGGAGGATGATACAAAGCCTTTTAGGGAGGCTCAAACGAGACTAAACCCACACATGCAGGATGTTGTTAGAGCAAAAGTGATCAAGTTGTTTCATGCAGGTATTATCTACCCAATTTCTGACAGTAAATGGGTAAGTTCAGTTCATGTGGTACCATAGTATCAAAGAAATCTGGTATTTTTGTTGTCAAGAATGATAATAATGAGTTGATGCCAATAAGAATAACTACAAGATAGAGAATGTCCATAGATTACAAAAAACCTAATGCAGCCACAAGAAAGGATCATTTTTCTCTCCCTTTTATTGATCAGATGCTTGAACAATTGGCAAGTCGTGCTTACCACTATTTTTTGGATAGTTTTTCAGGTCACAATTAGGTTCCTATTGCTCCAAAAGATCAGGAAAAGACAACCTTCACCTGCCTATTTGGAACTTTTGCTTATCGGAGGATGCCTTTTGGTTTGTGCAATGCCCCTACAACTTTTCAGAGGTGTATGATGTTTATTTTTCTTTTATATGATTGAAAGGTTTATAGAGGTTTTCATGGATGATTTTTCTGTCTTTAGTGATTCATTCGATGATTGTCTTAATAACTTAAAATTGGTTCTCAAAAGTTGTGTTAAAATGAATTTGACATTAAGCTAGGAGAAGTGTCATTTCTTAGTTAAGCAGGAAATTGTGCTAGGACATATTATTTCAAGTAAAAGCATTGAAGTTGATAAGGCAAAGATTGATGTGATTGATAAATTGCCCCCTCTCCTACTTTAATCAAGGGAGTGAGGAGTTTTCTGGGTCATACAGGTTTCTATAAAAGGTTCATAAAAGACTTTTCAAAAATTTTTAAACCACTATGTTACTTGCTAGCTAAAGATATGATTTTCTATTTTGATGATGAGTGCCTTATTACTTTCAATACCTTAAAAGAAAAACTAACTTCTGCTCTAATTTTAGCAGTTCTTGATTGGTCCTTTCATTTTGAGCTTATGTGTAATGCATCTGACTTTGCTGCTAGTGTTGTCTTAGGACAAAGAATAGATAAATTGCCTCATGTGATTCATTATGTAAGTAGAACTTTGAATGAATCACAATTGAATTATTCCACCACTGAAAAAGAATTTCTTGCAAGTATGTTCATGTTAGAAAAGTTCTGCTCATATCTTATTAGTTCGACAGTAATTATCTATTCCGATCATGCTATATTAAAATATTTGCTGACTAAGAAGGATGCCAAGCCCAGGTTGATCAGGTGGATATTATTACTACAAGAATTTGACCTAACAATAAAGAATAAGAAAGGTAGTGAAAATGTTGTAGCTGATCATCTATCCAGACTGGTAGAAGGGAATGACTTTGAGCAGAACAAAGATAAAGTGAACATTCCCATCAATGCGATTTTTCCGAATGAGCAACTTTTTCTGTAAAAGGGAGTGAACCTTAGTATGCTGATATTGTTAATTATTTGGTTAAGGAAGTTTTTAATCCTATGCCGAATTCATAGGGAAGGAGGAGGCTGTTGTCTGTAGCAAAATATCACTTTTGGGATGATCCAATTCTACTCAAACTTTGCCAAGATCAAATCATTAGACGTTGTGTACCTGAGAATGAACAACAAAGCATTTTAAGTCACCACCACATATTCAGCTATGGAGGGCATTTTGGAAGGAAAAAGACTGCTCTCAAAGTTTTTCAGTCTGGTTTTTACTAGGCAACTATTTTCAAAGATGACTTGCCAATGCAGTTGAATGAAATTGTTAAATTTTAGAATCCATGAAGGAATTCATCTTGCATAGACATTAAATAATGCACTTCTTGGGTTACAACCCAAGCTTCTGAGCTTTCTTTGTTTTCTTAGCATTTAGTTTAGTTGTTTATTTATTTTCTTTAGATTTTTCTTAATTTCTAGTGTTCTGTGTGTGTTGTGGAAAGAAGAATTCTAATTTCAGATTGAGCATAGAAGTTTCAGAGGATTACAGATGATGCTTCAAGTGATAAACTGTCAGAAATTTACAAAGGGCCAAATTAATTTCACAAAAAGAGGATGAGAATGCACTTCATTTAGGAAAGCCCTTGAACTTAAATTTCTTTCATTATTTCACATTGAGGATAATGTTTGGTTTAAGTTGGGGGCTATTTAGGGATTTACATCCAGATTTCAGATTTGCATTCATTTTAGTTTTGTAATCAATTTAGTTTGGAAATTTTTTTCAAAATTTAGGTGCATATTTTTGAAGAGCTACAATTTCTAATGACTTAGCCAAGTAAAGCCAAAAGCAATTATGTTAATATGTTGAAATTGAATAGAATGGATTCATTCTCTCGTAATAATCAAGTGAAATTTATTGAGTTTTGATTACCATTAGACATGATTGAGAAAGAAGGATAGGTGCTACCTTGTGATTTAATGATTCTTGTGATAAGTCCTTCTTTTTCATGAATAATGAAACTTCATTGAGCACTTTATGTTATGATTATATAAAGTATATGTGGATTAGTGATGATGTTGTGAATTCAGTGATATATTTTGGTTGACATGAGCATGCTAGAACTTGTTTGATTATCCCTCAAGGCAAAATCCTAAATAACATATTTATTTAGAAGTGATTTGGGCATTCTTTGATCAGTTTGAGCCTTTAAAACTAACCTATTACATTCATTGTCACTAGTGACACCATTGAGCTTTAATGAAAAAATGATATATGCAAATCATATAAAAAACCATCATTCAACTTTTCTTTCTTTAGCCTCATTATTCAGTCCCTTTCAGCTTGAAAAATCATGTTAGACCTATTAAGAGACATATTTATATATGATGATAAAGAAGTATATGAGTGCATAAGAAGATAAGTTTGAGGGTCATTAAAAAGATGAACGTTAAAAGAAAGATGAGATAAAAGGAAATGAATCATTAAGAATTTATCCTTTAAGGTGGGGAATCACATTTCCATGAACTCAACAAGCAATAAATTTAGAGATGTGATAGTAATACAGCCCATAGCTGAGGAGGTCACATCCTAATGAATATAAAAGAAAATAAGTTTAGAGGTGTCATAGTAATACAACTCTTAAAGCAGAAAGAACTCCAAATAAAAAGTTAAGAGAATAAATATTCATATAAAATTCAAATATGATATCTTACTTTGTAAATCTTTATTTCATTTCTTGTTAGCTAAACTTAAGGCCCCATTACAAGCTTAGCAAAGACCTATTAATCCAAATGAATAAAGTTATCTACATTAATAAAGATAAACTATGAAAAGCAAGCTTATGGGATATTGGTGAAGATCATGAGAATTATTGGTTTGCACATTGCTAACTGAAAAACATGCATATAGCATAAGATTGATACTGCACATACACATTTTTATTTCATAAAAGGATTGATGAAGCATTGGTTTTATGAGATTACTTGACTAGTATGTTGAGTGATTTCTGAGATATGTGCACATGTGTAATTTATCTGGAATGTTACTGATTGTTTAAGAAAGATTTTCTTGACTAATTAATGAGTTCAGAGTGTTAACTGATTAATGAGTTCAGAGTGTTATTTTGCTCGAGAACGATCAAAAGCTAAGTTTGAGGATATTTGATAAGCTCATAATATATCATATTTTTATATATAAATTTACATATTTAAAATTTTCTTTTAATCCAAGACCCCACCATCAAGCCTGGCCCATGTTCCCAGCCCACCAGCAGCATGGACCAGCATTCGCAACTCGTCAGCAGTGCCGTCCGCAGCCCGCTAAGCCATCTCGCCTAGTAATCACCCTCGAGCCCACCAGACAAGCACGCCGGCCATTTACCAGTCACGTGTGGCTACAAGCTGTCTTCTTTCCTAGCTCCAACCAAAAAGAGACAGCCCACTCTCGTCCAGGCCATCCTCCTGCAGCCTGTGCCACGGGCACCTAGGCTCCTGTTCTCACCAACCCACATGCCAGACGCACCTATCTCAGCCAACCCGTGGGTGGACGCCCTTTCTTCCAGGGGCTGTCTTCTTCCCCAACTCTGGGCTAAAAAAAGAAAAAAAGAAAATGACGAATGAAATGTAAAGTACACCTGGATTTTTGGGAGAGCTGAAATCAGCTTTATGAATTCCATTAAGACTTGCAGAAGAGGAAAATGTAAGACAGACAGCAGAGCTTTCGTCAATGGGTTTTCTCCTCTTTTAAGAGCAGAAATGTTGAAGTCCTCAATGAGGACTTATCAAAAAGTTGAAGAACCGCAAACTTGGAGGCGTGTTGCTTTTTTGAAAAGATGAAGAAGGAAGAAGAGCTTATAAAGACAGCAAAAGCTGCCATTAGCAGCCTTAACTCAAAAAGTGAGCTGAAAATGGAAAAACGTAGAAGGGATTTTGCAAATGGGCTTTCCAAAATTGCGAGTTAATGGTAACAAGGGTTGATTTAGAAGTTCAAGTAAGGAGATTTTGAATCAATGACATGGATTAATGAACTTGCTGGATCGACAGTGATACTTGAGGACTTAATTTCTGATGATAAATCAATGGTGCTTGGCACTACGTACGCAGTTTCCCCTGCTGCCAATCAACGGGGGGCAATTCTGTTGAGTGTGAAAAGATGGCTCAACGGCCGAGATCTGTAATGGAGCAGCAGAAGAAGAGAACAGAGCTTTACATGCTGTAGAGAAATATCTGGGCATCCTGCAGCTTGAGGATAATTACGGAATATGGGAGTCCACCATTCCAAGCCTTCCTCCACCAAACGCAATCCCTACGCGCCCAGAGAAGCAACCTGGGCCGAGAATCCAAACGCCTCCACAGCAGCAGCTGCTCCCACGAATGGCGCAATTTGCGCCGCCACATGCAGGGAAGAGAGGGAGATCGAAAAGCGCTCACCTTTCTTCCACTTCTACAGCCCCAGCCCCGCTCGCTTCTTCTCCAAGAAATCTCTGGCAGCCACCACCACCGCCACGAATGCCAGCGCCCAGTCGACACCGCGCCGCTTCTTCAGGCGGGCTTTCCCGCCGCCACCAGCGAATCACATCTGTGCTATGCTGGCTCGGCGGCACGGGTCAGTGAAGCCGAACGAGGCATCAATCTCGAAGGGGAGTGAGGCGGAGGAAGCCGTCGCCGATTTTGGTAAGAGTTTCGTATTCTCAAAGCACTTTGCGAGCTTTGCGGGAATAGTGTCTGGAACGATTGCTGGGCTAGAGCCTGCAAAAGCCAACCCATGCAGGTGAGGCACTGCTCCCTAGATCTTACAGTCGAGGCAGATATGACGTGGCTTGTAGATGGGGTGTTGTAGGCTCACGTGCCGTGCAATCGGGGTAGCGGTAGCAAGCCATTCTAACTGTTCCTTTATTTAAAGAGTTTGGTGACAAACCAAGAGAAACGGTTCCTCCACAGTTAGATTTAGATCAACGATTTAGATGCATAGTTATCCACTATTAGATTTCGATCTACAATTCGGATGCATGGGATTTGTGGAGAGAAATTTAAATTGATGGTTCAGATCGCAGCATACAGAGGCCAGATGATTTTGTGAGAGCAAAATTCGTAAAGCAGACCTTCCCCTAATCCGCGCAATCAAAGAGATGGTGCGGCTAAGATGCATTCTTCTCCCACTTGAGCGATTCGAATCTACCACAGAATGATGTCGTGCAGTTGGAATCATACCACAAAACCATGCGGTTAGGCTAAACCTGCATAAATGGGGTTTGCTTTCGAGAACATGGAGGTGAGATGAATTGCTTGATGGGCAACTGTTTTACCCGTGCAATCATGGCAACCATCTTACCTGCACGATCAGGATAGCGGCGAGGCATTCTCAAACCATAACTCATCGTCCGCGCAGATGGTGGTTTGTTCTTTGAACTATTGTCCGCGTAGTCATAAATGCATGCTAAGCTGAACTTCTCAATGCAGTGTTGCTGTCCGTTTAACCGTGCTAGGAAAACTCTCTGCTACTCATGCAGTTGGACATGTGAGATGCTACAGTTGAAGTGGGGACCACCTCAACCCATGCAATTGAAGAGATACACTCCACCGCGCACCCGGAAAAATGCGCAGAAGAGGCCAACCCGTGCAGGTGAGTCTGCACAAGGAAGCTGGATGGGTCGGAACTCCAACCATGCACGCGTCCTCATCTTGCCGAGCCACCTGCCCATTCAGTCAAATAACGAAGCTATTAAAACCGTGCAGCCGCATTCTCATTTGCTAGATATTGTCTTATCTGTGCAGGCAAGATTTTCTCTAACCTGCATGCGCAGACAATACGCTTGAACCCATGCAGTTAAGGACGATAGGTAGCTGACGTGCCGTGCAGTTAGGTATGCACTTAGATAACACGCTAATGACAGCAACTTGCTGGCAGCGGTTGAACAAAGGACGTGCAGGAGGAAACTCCTGACCAACGCGGCTGTGGTAAATTTAGACAGAATTGCCACTGTTCAAATGGGCGGAAAGCGAAACAGCAAGATTATCCACCCAATTTACGGTGAATGCCATCAGATGGTGGCAACTTTGAGGAGTTGAAACGTGATTAGCTACATGAAGGAAATATAATATGCATAAAGTGGAATTCAAAGCTCTATACCCCATGCTTGGTGGCAAAGTCAAATACGTACTCAATTAATGTTTGAGGACTTCTGGTCAACAAAAGGTGTTGGCTCCACCTGTAATAATCGATCTTATCAAAGTCGCAATTTAAATCTGCACCGCCCAAATTATCCAAAAGAATACAGCAAAGATTGTGGTTGAAGGATGATATAAAATTTCATGATGAATATATAAACTAATTAAATGATACCCATATTAGACATGCATGCAATTAATTAGACTTACTAGATTGGAAACCCATATTATTAGAAATATTTGGAAATGGGTCAATGATGCCAACTATTCCATTACAAGATTGCCTATAGGAGTGCAGTTAGGCTTTCTATTTCCAAGAATGCCCTAAGGAGTGCAGTTAGTCTCTTATTTCCAAACATTCGCCTAGAAGTGCAATAAGTCTCCTATTTCCAAACATTCTCCTAGGAGTGCAGTTAAACACTTGTTTCTAGAAATGGCCATAGAAGTGTAGTGACGGTCCTATTTTCATAAATGCCCCTAGTAATGCAGTAAGGCTTCTATTTCCAGAAATGCTCCTAGGAGTGCAGCCAAACTCTTATTTTCCAAAATGCCCCTAGGATTGCAATCAAGCTCCTTTTTACAAAATTTCCCTTAGGAGTGCAATCAGGCTTCTATTTTAGGAATTGCCCTTAGGAATGCAACTAGGCTCCAACTTTCAGAAATGCCCCTAGAAGTGCAATTGAATCCCAATTTCTAAGATTACTCCTAAGAGTGTAGTTAGGCTCTTTCCAGAAATGCCCCTAGGAGCATAGTCAGGCTCCTAAATGCTCCTAAAAGTACAGTTAGGATCCTATTTCCAAAAATGACCCTATGAGTGCAATTAAGTTCCTATTTTTGAAATTGCCTTTAGAAGTGCAGCCAGGCTCTTATTTTCGGAATTGCTCTTAGGAGTTTAGTTAGGCTCCAACTTCTAGAAATACTCATAAAAGTGCAATCAGGGTCAAGCCTACAAATACCCCATGTCTACCTTCATGAGAGAACTAGAATTTTCTCTAGAAGGAGCTGGAAGATTATTTAAGTTGCAGGTGCCTCCCTTGGCACCAATGGCCTTTGGCCACTAGTAACTTCTTTAGTGCCTGAGGGAACTCTATAATAAACCCACCATGATACACAAGTGGGTCCCACCTACACTGTGATAATGGTGGATCCCACATGATTAATGGACAATAGTATAGTGCTAGATTGGACACTAAAACCTATTATACATTAATTAAATCATGATTAAACCTTGTAATTTGAAGAGCAGCTTTAGAGATGTCCCATAAATCAAAACAATTATGACATTCTCTTAAATTAATTAAGAACTGTTATTAGCATTAATTATTATTATTAATGTTAATCATGATTAGACTTAATTAACTCAAAGTGTAATTAAGCCTAGTTCATGCAATCTGATTTTACAATCCCTCACAGTTTAACGATAGAGGTTACCCACTTTTAATTTTTCATGGGATATTGAAAATTATCACTCACCAACTTATTCAAAAGCCTAAGTCTAGAATTAGGTCATTGAGTAATGACTCACCAAGTCACTAAGTCATGACTCACTGAGTTAAACCTTAGCGAACACTACTCACCAACTCATTCAAAAGCCTAAGTCTAGGATCGGGTCACCAAGTCATGACTCATTGAATTACTGAATAATAACTCATCGAGACATACCTTAGAAAAAAAATACTTGAAATTAGATAAACCTATCAATCTGGTTCATGCTTCCTAAGCTTCTTGTGGACAATGTGAGAAAGCTGACCAAAACTCAGTATAATTGATTCATTCTTGCTAAGCTTCTCATGGGCAATGCAAGAAAGCTGACCAAAACCTAATCTAACCGATCTACTCTTCCAAAGTTTCTCATGGGCAATATAAGAAAGCTGACTAAAACTCAATTAACCTGGACCACTCTTCCTAAGCTTCTTATCGGCAATGTGATAAAGCTAACCAAAACTCAATCAACTTAGTCCTCTTCCTAAACTTCTGATGGTCAATGTGAGAAAGCTAAATCAAACCTAGGTTACCTATTTCTTTTGGTCTCTTTCAGGTCTAAACATAATAGATATCACCTGGTCTTGAGCCCTTCTAGGATATGCAAATTGGGTTACAAACCACCTACTGTTTCTATGGTTTCTTACAGTTTAAATAATAGAAATCACTCAGTCTTGATTCCATCTGGGATAAACCAAATGGATCAAAACACCCATTCGTTAGGTTGACCTAGTGTCTAGTCTAGAGCCATATCATTCTATCCGCCCACTGGCTTGAGGCGATCTCCTAAATATCAGGCCATTGTAATGTGCTCGATGATTCCAAAGATACTACACATTTATTTAGAGAGAATGTATTTTATTTTTGAGTCTTTAAGATTCATTGTACTTTTCCTTTTAATCAAGAGTTTTTTCTCATTGTGGAAATATAATTAGGACCACTCGTGGTCTAGATGTGAATATATAATTTTTTGATGTATATGCGGCAAGTGTAATTAATTAAGGACATCAATAAAAATGAAAATTGATTGATTCATTCTAAAATAACAAATTTTTATGTTGTTCCATTTTTGTTTTTATTTTTCTCTTTTTGTACTTATTATAAAATCATAATTATGCGTATGGTTGTTAATGATTTAAGCATAAATATTATTTTATCTTAATACAGATTTTATTATCATTGAAATCATATATAACAATCTTGACAAAGTTTTCATCAACTTCACTAGAGCTAACGACCACTAAGGCAAATTTGAGTTGTACCATAGAGGAGTTAACCGTCACAAAGGAAGAGCTTAGGTCTACAAAAAAAGAATTAGCAAATGCCTACAATCAGATTGATGCATTATCTGATGAGACAAAAGAGATTAGATAATTGGTAAACTCATATTTCAATCAACCTACACCTGCATCGTTAACTTCTACTCAAATGGGCTTTCTGATTACATTAAGAGGTAACTTAGACATTATCTAAATTCCATGCACATAGCACAACTAGAACATCTAGGCTAACTTTACTTCCACTATGTTAGACATTATTAGATATTTACATACATGCATCATGTTAGTTCATGAGGGGATAGTGGTTGCAAATGTATGTATATGCATTCATGTATTAGCCCATATATACTTTGTAAAGCCCCAAACATCTTAAAGCACCAGGGATGATATGAACCATGTTTAAAATGGTTTGCCTATTGACATTATAGATTACCATCTAAATCATATATTTTCAATTTAATGGCTAAATGCAAATGTTTCCATTCTTATTTCTTAACCCCAAGATTTGACTTATGACTCATGCTTTCATTCTTATTAACAGGAGGGTGTAACAGTAAGAAAGGTCAAGATATTTGAACATATAAGGGAAGATGATATGCCTTTAACTTGAATGACTCGCTATTAAACTTCTTTATCCTTTTCTAAGAGGCCTCGACATGTGAGTGACGGTCATTATTTAATCAGACATGTATTTCACATTGAAAACCGTCAATCCATTGCTTATGTAACCTTATTTCTCATAGTTGACTAATATGTGGGCATCTTATTCTCATATGATGTGTATTTGTGGGCTTGCACTTTAAAGACTACTCTATATTTTTTATTTGTGCAGTTTACCTAATGTATAATGCATTCACAGGTACTATAATTGTAATTGCCCACTGTGGTAATAAATCTTTTAACTATATTGAATGCAACCATGATTTTTAGTTGCACTAATCACAAATGCAGTGAATTTTTGGTTGCTTTTATATTTTTTAATCAAAGAGTTTAGGTATTTGCATCCATGCTATTAGTTACTTGTGTTTAAATTTAGCAAAAACTTTTGATTGAATTTAGTCTATGATTGTATGCAACACAATTTTCACTGCATATAAACCTATTTTCATAAATGACAGTGTTATAAGCAGTTAATTTGTTGGCTGCATTTAAACTAAATGCGGCAAAAAAATTGGTTGCATAAAGCTTAAATGCATCAGACAAATTGGTTGCATATAAGTATATTCAACTTATATGCAACTAATAAAATAGATGCCTTCTCTACCAATAAGTGGTTGCAAAACAAATATTAAAAGTAGTGAACTGGAAAAATGACTGCATTTGGGTAATTGTGATAAGGCATATGTAGTGAAGAGGAAGTAATTTTTTTGGCTACATTTGTCTAAATGTAGCCAAATTTTGCCTGACTGCTGTAAAAAAATTGGCATTGCGTAAAGCCATTTTTATTGTAGTGTCTATCTTTGATTTCTAGCTTCTCATTAGCATTCATCGAAGTACTGATTGACATGCAATTAAACATATTAAATTTTCTAAGAAGATCTTCAACATATTTTTATCAAGAGACGAAAATACCATTATCTATTTATTTAATCTCCAAACCAAGAAAATATTTCTTAATTCTCAAATTAGTCAATTCAAACTCTTTAAACATTTCTTTTTAAAATCTTCTTGGCAAATTAGTTTTGCCTACTATGTAAATTATATAATCTATATATGTATATACAATGAGCTTATCATTAAATTGATAGCTATTTTGTAAGAAAGGGCTTCACAAAAAAGTAAAAATGAACCCACATGATGCTCTTGGTATCTGCTTGAGCCCATATAATACTTTCTTTAACTTGTAAACCATATGCTTTTTTTTTTTTCAATTCGAAACCCTGTAGTTACTCAATATATATCTCTTCTTCCAATAAGCCATTAAGAAATGAAAATTTAACATCAAGGTGAAATAAAACTCATTTTTAATGGTCAACATGACAAACATAGCATGAAAAGTATCAAGTCTAACAACTAAAGCAAATCCATCAGAAAAATAATAAGATTAATACTTGGCTATTGAGAATATCCCTTTGCCACAAGCCTTCCTTAGTGCTTAGTGCTTTGTGATAAACTCATATAAATTGTAATTTATTTTAAAGGCCCATTTCAATCTAATGATAGCCTTATGTTTTGAAGGCTTCGCTAATTTCTATATCTCAATTTTCTCAATCATAGCAAGCTTTTCATTCATAGCCTTCACCTACTCATTATATTTTATTGCTTCCTTAAAAGTTTAGGATTCATGAATAATGTAAGAAAAATTACAAGATTCAAAATTTTCACATAAAGAATGTAACTTCCTTTGTACTTTTGAATTTCCTCCTTCATCATTAATTGTTGAGAAGTCTCATTTTAGCTAGTAAAGAACTACTTTTAGGAATGATTTTAGGAATGATGATAGAACATCTTAGTTGCTCTTACCAAATCCATGCTTTATTTTCAAGAAAAAATGCATCTTTGCTATAAATAATTTCTAAGTTTTTAGATTTTATAACTAACAAATATCTATTTTTCACTTTTCAGGTTGAGATTTTGCCTCTTTTTAGATATGACATGGGTATAGGTGTTGGTCCCCAAGGGGTATATGGAAAAGTACTAACTAAGCCAGGATTAGAAAAATGAAGGTATGAGTGGATTAAGAAAGCAAATAATTCACATAACCATACAAAAGAGTAAAACACTATAAGAAGTATAGTAGTTTAGGTCAATCTTAGTACTTACTCTACTTTTCAAGGTATCCCAACCTTGAATTCTATTATTTACTATAGAACACCTCCTTTAATTTCTCTAAGGCCACTAAGAACTTTTACAACTGTATCTGATCTCATTAAGCTTACTAAGGAACTTTTCCAATACACTATTATTGCAACGATAACTCTTCTTTGTTAGCAAAAATTTCAAAAATCAAGTAGAAAATAAGTGTATAAGCAAAATTTTTTTATTTGATAGGTTTGTACAAGTGAATTCATAAAGAAAGTAAGATAAAATTATTTTAAAGATTATGAAAAAGCTTTATTAATATATTAGAGATAACGCACTTTCAGCATTTATGACAATTATAACTTGGAGAGGCCTTTTTTAGATTATTGGGAGTGTTTCATACTTAATATTTAATTTTCTAACACTTCTTCAAGTCTCGACACTTCATACACATAGTTTAGAGTAGATTTTATCCATTTCTAGGCACATTCAACTTCTATTTACTTTTCTAATGGCTATATGAATAAGTGAGATAAGTGATAGTTTGGGATGATAGACCTTTATTGCTTCCTCTGTCAATTCCTCTATTGGACTAATGGGGGTAACAAACATATGTCGCTTCCTTTATATTCTCCTATATCTATCACCATCTATGACACCCAACTTCTAGAAACTACGATAAACCTTTGTCATTTCATATGTTTCCTTTCTCGCCTCCTTTGTTAGACTATTGGAGGTAACATAAACTATAATAGACCTCTATCAATTTCACTATTGCATCCTCTGTTGAAACTATTAGATGTAATAATCCTCTATCAGTCCTAAATCATCTAAACTTGATTAGAGAGGAATTTACAGGCCTTTATAGCTTATATTGATTTGTTTAGGGGTTTTCCTATCATTCTGAAACCCTATAAAACTTTATCAGCTTTAAATTTAAGTCATATATAAGTGCTGTTATTATTAAAACTATACCTTTAGACTCAATAATAGGCTATGCATCCAAACTATTATAAGTAACTCATATATGGGCATTGTCCACTCCAAGCTTCAAATAGAGTTCAATCCTTCATTATTTTATTGGAGATCTATTCAAAATATAGGTTGTTGTTGCCATAGCTTCTACTCAAAAATGATATTGTAAACTTTTCTCCTTCAAGATGCTTCTTACAAGTTCCACAACTACTTAATTTTTTGTTTCATACATCATTTTGCTGAGGACTATATGGTGCTATCAATTACCTTCATATGTCATAATTGTCATAAGAAATTTTAAATTTACTTCCCATAAATTCTCCCCCTCTATCTATATGAACTGCTTTGATACTCAAACTGCTTTGCTTTTCAATAAAAGCTTTAAAATTTTAAAAAAAAGTTAGTATCGAATTTATTCTTTAGAAAATAAACTCATGTTATCTAACTAAAGTCATTAATGAAAAGGAGAATATACTTGATTTTATTGAATGACAAAGTTTGCATGGGCTCATAAATATTAGCATATATTGAACCTAGAGGAGAATAAGCTCTCCAAGAACTTACACTCGGAAATGGATTTTGTTGATGCTTACCCAAAATGTAGCCTTTGTATAATTCGTTTTCTTGATTTATAAGAGGTAGCCCATTAACCATTTGCCTTTGATGCAAAAGCTTCAAACCATTAAAACTTAAATGCCCAAACATTATATACCATATCTAAGAGTTATTAGAATAATGAGAAATCATAGTAAAATCGTTAACACAAGAAAATTGTAGAGAAAATGAATGACTTCCATTCATTGCAATTTGAACAAAAAAAACCCATTCAGATGCTTCAAGTTATATATATATATATATAATTTTACATCATAAAAGCAACCAAGTAACCATATTGAACAATCCATTAAAGACTTAAAAAACTTTGTTCTAAATCCAAAACATATAATACGTCAATAATTTTTCTTGTACCACCATTCTACAAATTCACTAGAACTATTTCTTTAACTTTAATATGTGACAACAAGCCATTTCCCTTCAAACTGATTTATGAAAGATGAATTCATATCAATAAATAGTTTTTCATTATTGATTATGTGATTGATGCAACCATTATCAATAAAACAAATACTCCTAGTTCCACATGCATTATTTGTGTTGTTTATAACTAAAAATAAGTAATTTTGCTCATCTTTTACCTTAATGAAATTAACTTCCTACTACCTTTGCATAACTATGCCCTTCTATGTGCCTAGACTTCTTACAAAAATGATAATGAATATTTGGATGTTGACCTCTATAGAATGAACCCTTCTAATTTTTATTCTCATTAGTCTCCTTTCCTAGTATATTCCTAATAGAATTGTGTTGATAGTGATAATTTTGATTATCACTTGTGCCTTTACTTTTGCAAAAGGCTTCTACCTCTGCCTCTTGATCCAGAGCCTCTACCATACCTTCCATAGTTTGAGTCCTTTTATTGTTATTTTTTATTATATATGCCTTGAAGAAATATTGAGCTTCAACTAAAATGCCTATTCATCATGTTTAACTAAAGGTTTTGTTATTCTTCCTAGGAATGAAAAATTTTATTTATACTCAAAATATTCAAATATTTAGATTTCTCAATAACAACCACAACATGATCATGTTTAGAAGGCAAAGCATGTAAAATTTTTTGAATGGTAGTTGTTTCAAGCAACTTATCATAACAATCTCTATTCTTTTATTTCCTTGAAACTCAAGGGCCAATGTGTACCATGCCTCTTTTGACTTCTTTGTTGTAGCAATCCTTGAAAAAATATTATCATTAACAACTTGCTGAGTAATGAAAAGTACTTTTTAGTCCTTAATATTGGGCTTGTGTTTGAGTATTCAAAACTGATTCGGCATCGTCATTGTTAACATTTTCTCACAAGTCTTAGTAATAAAAATACTTTTCATCTTAATTCATTATAAATTCTCACATGTTGAGTAATATTTACCCCTTTGGACTAGTAATGATACATGTTAGAAATAAAATTGCTTCTTCCAAATAATTCAACAAATACCTTACAAGTAGAAAATCTTATCAATAAAACTAATTGAAGCAATTTAACAAACACATTGAAAGCTAAAAAAAATACACATAGCTATTACTGAAGAAACTTGAATTTATTATTGCTACTACAATCTTAGATTGACGTTGTTGACCTTGCAATGCACTTCACATATAAACTTCAAAATATAATAGAAATTATAAAGAAAAAGAGTTACTGCTCATTTGGAAAATAATAAGAAATCAACTAACTATAACAAGTAGAAAAAAAAGAGAAAAATAAAATGGAATAAAAAAAGGTTTGCATCATTGGTAGAATGAATCAGACAATTTGGATTTTTTATTTGAAGTCCTTAATTAATTACACTTGTTGTATATACATATAAAAATTGCATACTCACATCCTAGACCACAAGTGGTCCTAATTTTATCTCTAGTAAGGAAGAAAATGCTTGATTAAAAGGAAAAGTATAATGCATTTAGTGACCTAAAAATAAAATACACACTCTCTCAAATAAATGTATGTTGTCTTTAGGGTAGTCAAGCAGATTGCAATAGCTTGATATTTAGGAAATCACTTCAAGCCAATGAGTGGATAGGATAACAAACTTAAGATTGGATTTCAAGACACTACGTTAACATAAAGAATAGGTGTTTTAACCCAATTGGTATGTACGGATGAAATTAAGATCGATTAATTTTTGTTATTTAGACTGTAAGAAATGACAAAGATAGTAGGTGATTTTTGACCCAATTTGTATATCCGAAAGGACTCAAAATTGGATGATCTTTATTGTGTTTTGAACTAAAAGAGACTAGAAGAAAATAGGTGGCTTGTGACCCAATTTGCATATCTCGGAAAGACTTAGGACCAAGTGATTTCTATTGTATTTAAACTTGAAAGAGACCAAAAGAAAACATGTAACCTGGTTTAGTTTAGCTTTCTTACATTGTCCATGCGAAGCTTAGAAAGAATGGGTCAGGTTGACTGGGATTAGCTCAACTCTCTCAATTATTTATAAGAAGCTTAAGAAGAGTAAGCCAGGTTAACTAGGTTTAGATCAGCTCTCTTAATTACCTATAAGAAACTTAGTAAGAGTGGGACGAGGTAGATTGAGTTTAGCTCAGCTCTTAATTGCCAATGAGAAGCTTAGGAAGAATGAGACTAGGTCGACAGGGTTCAGCTCAACTCTCTTAATTACCCATGAAAAGCTTAGGAAGAGTAGAACTAGTTGACTAGGTTTAGCTTAGCTCTCTTTGTTACCCATGAGAAGCTTAGAAAGAGTGAGACTAGGATGAGTAGGTTTAGCTCGACTCTCTCAATTACCCATGAGAAGCTTAGGAAAAGTGGACTAGATAGATCGGGTTTAGCTTAGCTCTCTTAATTACCCATGAGAAGCTTAGAAAGAATGAAACCAGAATGACTGAGTTTAGTTCAGAGCTCTCAATTACCCCATGAGAAGCTTAGAAAAAGTTAGACTAGGATTACTGGGTTTAGATCAGTTCTCTTAATTGCTCATGATAAGCTTCAAAAGAGTGGGCTAGGTTAAATGGGTTTTGGTCAGCTTTTTTATATTGCCCATGAGAATCTTAGGAAGAATGGATCAGGTTGACTCAGTTTTGTTTAGCTTTCTCACATTGCTCACAATAAGCTTAGGAAGAGTGGGTTAGCTTGACTGAAATTTGGTCAACTTTTTTACATTGCCCATGAGAAGCTTAAGAAGAGTGGGCCAAGTTGGCTGAGTTTGTGTAATTTGAAGTAGTTTTGCTAAGGTTTGACTCGGTGACTTGGTGAGTCATAACTCGGTGACACGATCCTAGACTTAAACTTTTTATTAGCTTAGTGAGTGGTGTTTACTAAGGTTTGACTCGATGAGTGATGATTCAATGACACGGTCCTAACTTAGGCTTTTTGAGTAAATAGATGATTGATGTTTTTCAATATCTCATGCAAAACTGGAAGTGAGCGATCTCTGCTTTTAGCTTGTGAGAAACCATAGAGATAGGTTATATAGATCATGCCTAATTACACTTTGAGTTAATTAACCTTAATTATAATTAGCACTAATAATAATAATTAGTGCTAATAACAGTTCCTAATTAGTTTGAGACAGTGGGTAGGGAACATGCATCATTTTCTTGATTTTGTGAGTCATTTTTAGGGCAACTCTGCCATTTACAGGATTTAATTAGTTTTTAGCCAGTTTAAGTATGTTTTAACTATTCAATTTGGCAACATCTTATTATCTGTACAATTATGTGGGACTAACCATTACCACAATGTGGGTGAGACCCATGTGTGTGCCATAATGAGGTCATGACAAAGTGCCCTTAAGTACCAAGAGAAATATCTAATTGGCTAGAAGTCACTGGCATCAAGGGAGGTTCTTGCCTTTTGAAGAGTCCTCAAAGCTCCAATCTAGGAAAATTCTCTATCTCAAAATGAGCAAATGAAGGGGGTACTTATAAGCTCCTAGGGCCTGACTCCGCTCTTTGGGGGTCAATTGTAAAATTCCCAACTATACTCCTAGGGAGGAACTTGTAAAATTCCTAACTGTGCTCCTAGGGAGGAAAATGCAAATTGCCTGATTATGCTCCTTAGGAGCAATGTCAGGAATTTATCACTGACTATGCGCCTTAGAAGCGGTATCAGGAAACTTTGCCTTTGATTGCGCTCCTTGGGAGTGGAGTCAAGAAATGTGTCTCTAATTGTGCTCCTTGGGGTAGTGTCAAGAAATTTGTCTTTGACTACACTCCATGGGAGTGGTGTAAGAAAAACTTTATCTTTGATTGCGTTCCTTGGGAGCATGATTAGGAAATTTGTCTCTGATTGCGCTCCTTGGAAGCGATGTCAAGAATTTTACCTTTGATTGTACTCCTTGGGAGGGATTTTGCATTCGACTACACTCCTTGGGAGTGGTGCCAAGAATTTATCCTTTGATTGCACTCCTTGGGAGTAGTGTCAGAAATTTTTACCTTTGACTATGGGATTTTGCCTTTACTACACTTCTAATTGAAAATACCATTTGAATTTCTAAAATAGTTAAATAATACCCTTTTGGGCTTTAGGTGATTATCTTAGAATCCCAAATTAATTCCAACTTTATTTGGGCATTTCCAGTTTAGGGCTGGGAATATCACATAATCCACATGGGCCCCATGAAATTCTTTGGCTTCAAATCATGAGACCGAAATTCCTGCTGACATCAAAATCCCGTTCACATAATCTTGGGTGAATCCCATAGACGCGTTAGCCAGCATTCCAAATTGTGTCCTTAGCTGATTACCAAATAAAGTTTTTTTTTATTTTTTTATTTTTTTATCACCGATTGATATGATTTTTCCCTTCATGACTTTTCCACCTGGAAATCTTCATGTGAGAAATTCGGTCATGTAGATGCAAGATTTTTCCATCTTCGCTTGACCGGTCTCATGCTGGTTGCTGCTGATGAAGTTACTTGGACATTTTAATATCCATACGAGACATGCCTGCATCCCTTTTAAAAGTCATCCTTAGTCTATTAGCCTACAATCCTAGTAGTAGCTGGGAGACATGATTGCATGGTTTGCTAGCCAATTCCAAACTACTCGTTAGGCTGAGATTTTTCAGCAAGTTTATTAGACATTTCGAGTGGGCCCCTTGCTTTCTTTCTTGCAAATCAGGTGCTGCACTTTTACCTTGCTGACACATGAATACGTTTTAATAGAAATGATGTTGACAAATCAATTTCAAGGCTGATTATCCAGCATTTCATTACGCTGGAATTAGGTTGGATTTCCACACTGGATCAATGAGCATATTGCATTCTGACGAAATTTGATCATGCATTTCGATGGAGAATTAACTTAAGCACATGAACTGCACGCTCTTGAGTGGTTTGAATTTCAACTACGCAAATGGCTTTTCTTCATGCTGCCTATGCTATCTGGTTGCTTGTTGGAAAGGTAGCAGTTCCCACGCTGCCTACGCTAGCTGGAAAGATGGCAATTTCTACACTGCCATGCTATCTCTTGACTGCGCGCCTTTTGTTCTGGCCATGCTAACCATGCTCGTTGGTAGCGTAGGCAGGCCATGCTTTTGATTACGCTGGTGCCTGCTCATTGTGCATGACGTGGTGGGAAAGTTTTGTTTACGCGTGCTCAATTTGCCTTCAACTACGCATGTTAGTAGCGTTGTCAAGCTCTCTCTTTCTCGACCGTGCTTCTGACTGCTTGCTGTAGTGTTTGATTAACATTCTAAATATGGAGAGTGGAAAGGCGTAGACAGCCTTTGCCTACGCGCTTTCTGGTGTGGGCAATCCTGCCTAAGCGCATGGCTAGGAGAGCGTCTCTCCCTCTTGCATGATTTTTGTTGAGATTGGCTGCGCAACATCCTCTCGTTACGAGCTTTCTCTCCGCAAAGTGACTATTAGTTGTATATAACCTACTAAAATTTCTAGCTAAGCAACATTTTAAATTTCCATGGTGATGGGGGGAATTCAAATGAATTACTTTTCTGGAATGTATCATTTGGAATCAATGATTTCTAGATGCCCAAGACTTTGCATTTATTCTCCAGTTTTTCTCGGTTGGGCGTGAAGAGCCTTTTTAACGCTGTCAAAATCAACCTTTAAAATCTGCCCAAACAACTCATTTGTTGAGACATCCCTGGATCATCAATTCAAAGGGTGGATGAAGCTCTGTTATTACCAACATGATTTTCCGTACCCCTACACTAACTTCAGTGAAGATCTCATAGATAGTTTTAAAGCAAAGCGTTCTTTATATAAACATAAAAAGAGCTAGAAATAACTACCCATTAGTACCCCATTAGTATTAAAAAGTACCTAATAACAAGTACTACCCATAATCCTACAAACTAGGATCAACTACCCACTACTAGCACTACTTCCTATTAGCATGCAACTAACCTACTAACATACATGAGTATTGTTGAGTCAAGTGTTTAGTTTTCATGACAATGAAACTAGCTTAATGATTTGAATTTAAGCTAATGAAAGTTTGTCGAGATTTCAAAGTGTAGAGACAACTTCAGAAGAAACGTTTGAAAAAGCTTCATAGTTCAAAAGATAGGTTCAGAAGAAGCATTCAAACCTTTAGAAAGAACTTACAAAAGATGCGGAGATTTCAACAGTTGTAAGATACATTTCAGAGGGTGATCTAGAATAAGAAAAAATTCAGCTTCCAGAGGATGCCAGAAGCTTCAACACTTGAATGCCAAAGTTCTAAGTGGAGCTTTCAAAGCTTCAGAAGTTGCATCTCAATTCTAGAAGATAGTTCAGAAAATACAAAAGCTTCAGAAGTTTTGTTGAGAAGAAGATTCAGAACTTCAGAAGATGCTTTAGAAGTTGAACACAAATCTCAAGGGTGAAATTCAAAACATATTGAATCGTTAGAAGATCTGAAGATCAAGACTAAAACCTTCAGAGTATGCTCAAGCAAAGAATTCCATGCCTCAGAAGATTTCAAATGCACCGAGACACTTCTAATGTCAAGAAAAACAAGTTCAGAACATGCAGAAACTATCAAACATGTGACAATTAAGATTGGAGATCATTGAAGAGAATTTAAGAACATGTGAAGCCATCAAAAGATCTTTAGAACATGTTTAGAGGGTGTGCTTTACGCTTCAAACATCAGAAAGAATGATCATAGTTCATTCGAAAGCAAGGGAGTCTCTTTAGAAGATCTTTAGAACATGTTCAAAAGTGCTTCAGATGATGAACACGAGAAAAAATGTAGCCGGTTGGAAATGTTAATGTTCGAAGGGAACTTTAGAATATCTAAGACCTGTCAGGATTATTATATATGATTTTGTTGATAACAAAACTTGTATTAAGATGAAATAATATGAATGCTTAAACTGTTAATAATACATATTGATTAACATTTGATGATATGCTTAAAATGTATAATCATATATGTTTAATTATGCAAGCATACATCTTTTACTTCATGATGCACTTAGATATTATTCTTTAATGTATTAATTTGTTGAATCATATTGATCACTATACTCTATTGAGTTTTCATATTATTTGCTTAAATAAAAATATATATTATCTCTACTCCATAATGCGTGAACGTCACATGAGGATATACAAATTCTGATTATATAATGCTAACAACATAGCAAGTGCAGGATCACAATCGTCTACAACAAACTGCCACAACTATCTACAATGTCCAAATGGATTAAATTCTTGAAGATCATAGAAGAAGAAGAAGAAGAAGAAGAAGAAAACAAGACTTCAAAAATGAGCTACAAGAGCTTGTTTTGTCTGTTAAAACCAATGAGAAATTTTCATAGACAAATATAGTTAAAGATGAAGCCACGATCAGAGAGTTTAAACTGCAGACCATCTATTAGCCAGAGTTTGTTTGAGACAAAGTAAAAAGGAGTTGAAAAAGAAAAATGATTAAGCCAAAACCTTCCACAAATCTTTGTAATCCTAGGCCAAGAGCTCTAACCTTCAAATATCATGCAAGAGCTTTATCTTCTTATCCATTCAAGGCCTACTTCTTAAAATATATCTAAGGGAGATTCTTCATGCTATAAGAAACTTTATCTGACTAGTAAAGCAAGAAGAAAGAATTTGCCCAAGGATAAAAAGCAAGATGTAAAAGATAAAGTAAAGCAACTTTGTCTAATTAAAGACAAACAAATCAAGAATGAAGTAGGAAGGAAGTTACAAAGATGAACTCCATTGTTGGTAAAAAAATGCAGAACAAATGAGAGTTTCAACTTCGTTTGTAGGATCAAATTCATTTGTTACATCAGACAAAATAGGAGTCAAAGTGGAAGTTGGACAGTGAGGATAGACGAAGTTTTATAGACGAAGTAGTTACTTGGATAAGTGAACTTCAATGCACAGACACATTCATCTATAACTTATAATAGACAAACTTATAGATGAAGTGTAAAACCTAATTCGTTCAAGACAAAGTAAAGTAGAGTTCATTTGTAACTTACAATGGATGAATGTGGAACAAAAGAAGAACATCATACTTCGTCAGTTCAAGCAGACAAAGCAGAATTTGTTTGTCAATTAGTTTGACTTTGTCTATGGTGCCAAAGTTCATCTGTTATTTATAGCAAACAAATCACACTCACAAAGAATTAATTGACAGATAAATATCACTAGAGATTCATCTAAAACTTATGGAAAATAAATGCAAACAGAGAGAGGTCGTGACTTATAAGATGAAAATTGATTTATATGGCGTGCATCTAAATGGCATCTACACTCGTGCTTTCATTATATAGACTCATGTTAGTCACAATTTCTGGTAACAAGTGATGCTACAAGTTTTCCAGTTGTGTAAAGTCAAAATGAGAAAAGACATTTTGACAACAACTTATTTTTCTCTCTATAAAAGAATGGCGATGCAGCAACTTGAGACAACTTAGAAAGGCATACGCTCCAATGGTAGAAATCTCAATGATATTTTTCATTCATTGTTACTTCCATTTCTACATTCAATGGAACCCATCTTCTGCAATGGTCAAAATTATGAAGAAGCTATTTAAGGAGTAAATGTGGGAGGATTCAAAGGTGTGAAGGAAGACATTTAAAATGAGCTTAACCTTATACAAATTCTTCAACTCATGGCTAAGAGCTTAAACCATCATCTATTTTTATGAGCTTCAATCTACATATCTTTATGGCTATTGAGTTTACATTTTGGGAAGATCTTTTTGTATTACTAGAGCTATAGAAGATCTTATCTTTCCCTATACTGAAATGTATATTAGTTTTCTAGCTAATTTGAAAACCAGAGAGGTGGTGGTGATCTCTAAAAAATCATCAAGTTTGCTAGTGATCTTCAAAATTAGTGAGTATCTCGGTGAGCTCATGAAAATCAAAAGAGTATTGTGAGTACTATGTTTATGCCCCCCTAGAGCTGGAATCTAGAAGAGTGTTAAGAACACTATTTATACCCCCTAGAGCTAGAATTTAGAAGAGCGCTGGGAGCAATATTGTATTTTCATTATATAGGATATAGTGGAAATCAAGGCACAACGAGTGTGTGCTTTTGGAAGACTATATGTAAGGATAGGGTTCCTGAATCATTATAAAAATTATGTTATTTGTGTGCATTTATTTATCTGCTTTATTCTTCATACTCTTTACTATTTTATTATCTATTTTATAATGCACCACACACAAGCATGAAAAGAAGGAAATGGTTTAATAAGGGTTAAGCAATAAATTTTTCATATTCCTAATTCACCCTTCCCTCCTTATGTTAAGCCATACTATTGGACTTTACAAGACTAATTCAGATGATCTAAAGAGCATTGCTAGAATAAAGCTCAAGCCATGTCAAAGTTTAGAAGATCTAAAAGGAGCTTCAGATGATGAACACAAGGAGTGCTACATTGTAGAGTCATCGACCTTCAGATGTTCTGAAGTTTAATCTCAGAAGATCTAAAACACTTGCTACCCATTTCTGGATGCTGTAGAGTCATGAATTGACCTTCAAAAGTTTTGAAGTTTAACTTTAGAAGATTTAAAGCACTTCCTATTCTTTTTTTTGGAGATTGCTGAGTCACGAAATTCAGAGAATGCAGAACTCAACGGTTGTAAAATTAAACATTCTCTTGCATTAAATGAACTTTACTTACCCCAATAGCTAGAATTTGAATTCTACTATAAAAAGAGTAGATCTAAAGCATTCAAAGAAGGTTATTGCAATTGTTGATTAAGCTTTAATCTTAAAGAAATCTTTGCAACCCAAAGGCCAAGCATGTAACCTTCTTCACAATCGGTTAAGAGCTTTCAACTTCAGAATCCTTACTCAAGGGCTTCATCACTAACACTATGGGAAGATCTTTTACACCACAAAGAGCAACTCAAAGATCAAGTCCTCCCCTGTGCTTACAAAATAACACGCTTAAAGGTGTAATCCTTTTTCTTTTTCATTTTTTGTTGTGTATTCCTTGAGTTGATTTTGGAGACTAACCTCAAGAAGAACAAGTTTGATTGTTGGAGTGTGTATCATAATCGATTTGTTAAGTTTTATTTATACCCCCTAGGGTTGGAATCTGGAAGAGTGCAAGAGGCAATACGGCTTACACATCCTAGAGCTAGAATATAGACGAGTGTAAGAGGCACTAAAGTCTATGCCCCCTTGAGGTAGAATCAAGAAGAGGAACTTAATTGTTAGAGTGTGTCTCACAATCAATTGCTAAGTTGTTTATGCCACTAGAGCCGAAATCTAGAAGAATACTGGGAGCACTAATTATAGTCCATTAAATGAGATAGTGGAAACCAAGGCACAAGGGGTTGCTCTTGGAAGATTAAAGTAGGGAGGCTATCCCAAAACACTATACATCATGCCTTATGTGTGTGATTGATTTATTTCCTTGCATTTTATTATTTTGTTATTTATCTCATTAAAAATTGCACAAAAGCATAAAAATAGGAAATTTAATTAAATAAGGGTTGAGTTAGAAAATTTTATAAACTCAATTCACCCCTCCCCTCTTGGGTTAAGCTTTGCCTAATGGGACCAACAAGTATTACAACCAACAATAGTTATACTGGTTTGAATTTGGTTGTTAGGTTGATTAAAAGTTAATATTGCACACATATTGGTAAATATTTGAAATCAATATATTTATCCTTTTCAAATAACCTTATCTTTTATCTATGGAGGCAAACACGATTAACATTTTCATTTGATTTTTTGGAAAAGGTAAAATAATGGAAAAAATATTTTCAAAAAGCTTAACTTGAAATGGAGCCCACCATTAGGCAAAACTAGTCTTGGAGTGGGTTCCCATGACAAAATTCTCTTAGTATCATTGAATATAGAAACATTGATAATATGCATTCATTAGTTAATTTTATTATGATCTGCACACTACTCCACCACATATTACTAGAATCCCACATTAATGATGGTATTAAAAAAAAAAGGAAAAATATGTAATAAAGCTTGGCCATGTAAAATCAATGACTAATAAGAAGCACTGAACTATCTCTAGTTTTATAAAAGCCATTATAATTGGGTGGCGGCTTTCATTTTTAAATAACAATGTTTCAATTAACACATTAATTATCTTTATAACATTAAATAATTGAAGGAAGTATTTTGATTTTCTAATACTCCACATAATGGTTCTCGAAAAAACTTCATTCAAACTGGTTGAACTAATCACTCAAGCCTTTATACAAAATATTTTAGTTAAATCATAGATAAACATAATATTCTATACTATTTATTTAGTTAAAATATCAAAAATTATCTTGATTATAAAAATTTTTACAAGAATATTTTAGTTTTATTGACATGTTTTAAAATTATTATTACTAACAAAACTTCTTTTTTAATGAATAGCTTATATTTTTAACATCAATTTCATCATTATAAAAACATTTATTTTACTTTTACTTATTATGTTAGTGATATTGTCTTTCATGCTCATTACTATTATTTATTCACTCTCCCCTTAATATGCCCTTAATCAATTTATAAATAATGATAGCAACTGTAGTACGCCATATTTACTATAACATTTTGTTTAGGTTGTCCCTAAATTGAGTACTGATGTAGCTCTTGAGAGGACCCCGCTAAGAATCCTACAAGACTGAAAAAGTGTTAGATGGTGCTGGGGGTGGCCCTGATATAAACATTTCGACGCTCAAGTCGGTAAATAAGACTCTTTTAAAGGATATAGGCTAGTAGCAAGAGCTTGTGTTTCAATGGGGTGCATACCTAGTCTTTTTATACTTGATCATGGGTGGTAGCCGAGATATGTACATAGTTAGTATATAGGTGGGATGTGGATTCATGCCTAGAGGACTCTAGGGAAGTACGCATCCATAATCCTTTACTCTCGGGACTACGTAGCGATCAAAAGAAAGCATCCCAGTATGATAGGGATTTGATGTGGCGGAGTGCCAACTAGATAGTAAATATATGTGTTAGAGTTTTTTAACAATAGTCCCCCTTAAAGGAGATGTAAAATGCTCTCTAGACCAGTGTTTTCAAAACTAGACCAGATCAGTTGGTTCAACCACTAAAGGGTCACGACATCGGTTCGTTTAATGTTGGTCTAGTCTAATAGCATAAAACTGGATGAACTGGCATAATTGTGGTTTGACCTGGTAACCTAACTGACTAGTTTAGATAAAAAACACAAAACAAAATAAAAAAGGTGAGCGCTTTTCTCCTGCCCGTGCCCACCTAATTCCCTTGCCCTAAATTAGTTTGATCATCCTTGTCGCTCCCAACAGCTGAAAATAAAAACTAACACCTCATTGCACTACTTGTCGACCTTGCTGTGTGCTTACATGCCGCTAAAGACAGCCACTACACCCCAATTGTGACGAAGGATCTAGCGGTAGTGACAAAGAAGGTGGAGGCAAGGTTGGCGATGGTGTGCCATGAGGCATAGTAGGTAGATGAAATGGCAAAGATGAAGCAGAGATCGATTTTTCAGTTGCTAGAAATTGGGATCATCATCCATTCCGTCATCATCGGTGTTACGTTGGGCATGTCACAAAACACGTTTTTGCTTTGTCATTTCATCAAATATTTGAGGGTATGGGTCTTGGAGGATGCATTGCCCAGGTATGTACATAACTTTCCATCTCTTTTTTGATTGATTTTGGATTTGGTTTTCCAATCCAAACCTTTCATCTGTTTGGGAACTCTATATCACTTATGATATACAAACCAACTAACAAACCATTTGGAAGACTTTGTCTGTGACTTGCAACTTCATCTCCTAATTTCAACAGACAAACAACAGACAAAGTTATTATGTCTATTAGGAAAGGAGCCTTGTTTGCCAAGAAAGATTGTCTATTACTTACAACAGACAAAAATACTTCAGCTGATGAAAAGAAAACTTCATCTGCTAAAAGTTACCTTGTGTACTATGAAGAAGCTTTTTCCACACTACAAGGATCGTCTGTTATTTACAACAGACAAAGCAACAAACAAAGCTAACTCACCTGATGAAGGATACTTTGTCTGCTAAGAGAACGTCATCTAATGAGAAGTGAAGAAGAAGAACTTCATTTATGTTTCAATAGTTCATCTGTTACTAATAATAGACAAACTAAAAGATAAAGTAAAATACTACAATAGTCTCTAACAGAATTGAAAAGATGAAGTTGTCTATTATGGATCTACTCAGAGCCACTTTATCTATTCCTTAAAGAAGATAAATTCTAGAGACAAAGTCCTGAGCTAAATTATGGCATATCGTGAAGAGTAGAAGCCACCTGTACTAGACATCATTGACTACACTCTTCGGTCAAAATCTCACTCGAAGCAGATTTTATAAAGCAGACCGAACAATTTGAGATTAGCCGAAGATTGAAAGAAACTCAAAGGAAAGCAGTTTATATTTTGATAAAGGCTGCAACTTTCAAAGGCTGCATCTCTTCAGGCTTAATGGGCATCTTTTTTTCAGAATTATGAAAGAGTCAGTCAAGCAAGAAAGTCTTCATTTGGCATTTGCTAAAACCGGAAAGACATCTTCTTCAAAGATGACATTGCAGGCTTTCCAGCTAAAAATAAGTTTCTCAAGAAGATAGCTTTTCAACAGAAAAATTAGAATGGTCTTCAATATTTAAAGGAAAGCAAACTACTTCCAACAGGAAAGAAATTTTTGAAGCTATATAAAGGTAGTGTAGTGTCAATGAAGGAGGTTGAGAAAGCTGAGAGAAAAACAAAAATAGAGCTTAAATGAGTAACACCTCTCTTAATCAGACTATGCTTCCTCCTAGATAACCAATCTCCATTATGTTGATAGATTATGAGCCTAAAAGTTCTATCTTAATTATACATTTGAAGTATTGATATCTAATGAGCATCAATAAGATATCATTTTATATATGAGCTTAATCTCTATACAAATCAGCCTAGCAAAAAAGACAATGTAATATGCAAAATGAGTGTTGTTAATCAGTTATGTGAGTTTGTGATGATCTCATAAAAACTACATTATAAGAGTTATTGATGAGCTCTAAAAAATTAACAAGTTTGCTGATGATCTTTGAAACCAGTGAGTTTCTTGGTAAGCTCATATAACTAGAAGAGTGTTGGGAACAATATGCTTATGCCTCATAGAGTTAGAATCCAGATGAGTATTGAGAATACTGTTTATACCTCCTAGAGTTGGAATCTAGAAGTGCTGGGAGCATTGTTATATTTTCATTATATAGGATATAGTAGAACCCAAGGTACAATGAGTGTATGCTTTGGAAGAGTGGATGTTAGGATGGGGTTCCCGAACCACTATAAAAATTATAGTGTGTTTTGTTTGCATGATTGTTTTAACTTACCTAAAACTGTTTCATCATCATAGTTCACACATCACTACACACATGATTACATCCCAGGAATACGAATGGCTAAGAGAAGTTAAATTTGGAAGTAAAGTAGCTACGTTGATTAAATCAACATATATAGAAACTACATATGTGATGCATCACTACTCCTTAGCTCATTAATTTTTATTTGGTCATAATTTTTCTATGGTCAATTCACCCCTCCCCTCTTGAGTTACTCATTTAGATGGGACCAACAACTGGATCCTGGGAGTATTTTCCACCAAGATGGTTCTTTGGGGGATGAAGGATGGTGTTGCAACGAGCTGTGCTAATTTGTTGGCTTGCTCGTTTTCTTCTCTAGGAATTTGGATGATATTTATCATGTGGATCCATCATAACAGAGCTTTGGTGGTTAACAAGTATTGCATCATTAACTGCTCCATGGCCTCATACTCCACTGATAATTATTTAGCTACTAACTAAGAATCGCTGTAGATATTTAGGTTTTGAATTTTCATCTCCAGAGCGATCCTTAGGCTTGCTAGTAGAGCTTCATACTCAACACCATTGTTGGTGATAGAGAACTCAAATCGTAATGTATATTCAATTATGTTCCCTTCTAGGATTTTCAAAATAAGGCCGATTCCTGCGCCTTCTTTGCTTGATGATCCATCCACATGCTAACTCCACTGGGGTGTGAGTTCAAGCGACAAATTTGTACAAGAGGATGACCATGGCAACAGATATGCGAGGGGAGAGGAAGGCAATAGCAGATCCATGGAAGGTGAATGTATTAGCAGATCTGCAAGAGATGACACTGTAGATATGGAAGGATCCATAGGGGAAAACATTAACACTATTGGAACTATTTTGCTGGTGCATTTTGCAAGGAAATCGACCATAATTTGCCCCTTTATGGTCGCTCTTGATATTGAATTCATTAAGTTCCATGAACTATTTGATAAAGTGAGTAGATAGTTTTATGTTTTGAAGGAGTTGCTTGAGTGAATAATCTTTTTATACTTGGATCGGATGCCCCTAGAAATATGGTTGTAGTCTCGTTGCAGCAATCACCAAGGAAAAAGCAATTTTCTCAATTGTTGGCTATCTCACCTCTGCATCGCTTAGGATCCTGCTGACATAGTAGACTAGTTTTTGAAGTCAATTTTGCTCCCTGAACAAGACTGCAATGAATATTATGTGTTTGGCCGCCAGATAAAGATAAAGGGTCTCTCCCCTTTCTAGAGCACTCAATAATGGGAGGAAAGCGAGGTATGATTTGAATTCATCAAAGGCCTTTTGTGTTTATAAAGTAACTTCATGGTTGCTTAGTTTCGTTGTTACCTCTTTGTGGAGGGCTTTGAAAAATGGGAAACGTCTTTATACTGAGTTTAATAGGAACCTATTTAATGCTGTTAGCCTTTTGATTAGTCGTTGGAGCTCCTTAACATTGCTAGGCATCTTCATATTTCAAATGGCTTGTATTTTCTTTGGGTTTGCCTCAATGCCTAGCTGTGATGTCAAAAATCCCAGTAATCTTCCTGAGGCGACCCCAAAAGTGCACTTCTAACGATTTAGTTTCATCTTGTGGCTCCAGAGGGTATGGAATGTTTCCTCTAGATCCTGGATATGGTGTGCTTGAGCTTTGCTTTTTACCATAATGTCATCAACATACACCTCCATATTTCTTTCCCACTGGTTCTTAAACACATTGTTCACCATCCTCTGGTAGGTTACTTTAGCATTCTTCAATCCAAATGGCATCACCTAATAGCAGAATGTCCTAATGTCCGTAATAAAAGTTATTTTTTCCTAGTCCAATATGGATCTAATGGTACCCTAAGAATGCATCCAATAGTGACCAACTCATGGCCAGTGGGAGAGTCCACCAACTAGTAGATGTTAGGGAGGGGGCAGTTATCTTTTGGGTAGGCTTTATTCATTACTGTGAAATCTACACACATTCGCTACTTTTCATTTGCTTTTTTTCACCATAACAAAATTTGCTAGCCACTCTGGATAGTCACTGGTCTGATAAATCCCGCTTTCAGCAATTTGTTGACCTCTACTACAATGGCTTCTCTTTTCTCTTATGAGAAAAGTCATTTCTTTAATCTTACCTACTTGTGGCTTTCATCGATTGGCAGCTTGTGGAAGATGATTGACGGATTCAACCCTGGCATATTTGAAGGTTCCCCCAACAAAATGTCAACATTCCTTCTCAATAAATCAATTAACTCTTACCTCAGTAAGGCATCCAGGGTGAAGCCAATTTGAATGGTCTTTTCCATAGACCTAGGGATTACCTTGACTGTATCTAATGGCTCTATTGGCTCACTTTGGGCAATTTGATGTCCATCTCTAGTATCCATAGTATTTATTTGCATATTTCTTGATACTTTTTCCTCTGTTGAAACTTTTTAACATTCTTGGGCAATCCTATGGTCCCCTCTAGTGATGCCTATCCCACTCCCAACAAAACATTTGACGGCGAGATGGTACATGGATACAACCACTCGCATCTTATTGAGTCCACGACATCCCAATATGACATTGTAGGTTGATAGCACGTTCACAACTAGGAAGTCCAAGAATTTTGTAGTTCTCTTAGGGTCATCTCCCATTGTAAAGGGGAGTGTGATGACCCCTTTTGGGAATACATCATCCCCAGTGAAGCCTGTTAATTGCTCATCTGTGATTTACAATGCTTTTTTAGAAAACATCATCTTCTCAAAGCAATGGTAAAATAGAATATTTGCGAATGACTCACTGTCTACCATGATCCTTTTCACTTTGAATTTTTAAATCACTACAGATATGACTATGGTGTCATCACTGGGATCGAATTCGCTGGGCACGTCTTCTTCTAAAAAGATAATGGGGAAGTCTCCCTCATCTCTCTTTCGTTTGGAGCTTTGCCCCACTTAATTGACTTGCTCTGAATATGCTTGCGGTTGGCAGTGGGATCATCTAAAATAACATTGATGATTCATGCTATGGGTTGATTAGCTTCAGCTATAGTATCCTTGTTGCATTTTTCCTATGTTGTTTGCTTTAGAGGGCGATCTTCCCTTTTGACTGTTGCTCTCCAAGAATTATTATCTATGAATTGCTATAGTTTCCCCCTTTTTATGAGCTTCTAAATCTCTTCCTTTAGGATGTGGCATTCCTCCATATCATGGCCCATGTCCCTATGGAATAAGCAGTATTTATTGGGGTTGAGGTAATTTCTTTTCTTGATTGGGAGCAGACTAGCGACTTTGTACCCTTCCTTCAAATCTCATGGAACACATGGGTCACAGAGTGATTAAGGAGAGTAAGATTATGAATTTTTTTGTGTCTCCCTATTTGATCGGGGGACAAGAAACATGAGGATGAAATAAATGCAAATGGAACGACGTGACCGAAATTGGTCGCCTTTGGAAAATACCAAAGGATTTTCCATTATTATTGATTTTTCCTCA